>JAQQZY010138179.1:0-14785 GCA_030068375.1 Ostorhinchus rueppellii | reverse complement strand
CCCCCCCCCCCCCCGGCCCCCTCATGTCTTTCCTAATTTGTCTTTTCTAATGGATAACCCATCAGATGGGTTCATGTCCAGGTCTGTGTGATCTTCAACACTATTCTGTCTTTATGTCCAAACCAAATGCACCAGGGTTTGACAAACAGACCCCACACACACGCGCGCGCGTGCACACACACGCACCTACACCCACACACACCCGGGTGGATGTAGCAGAAACAGCTCTAACACAAACTGACGGCTGAGCAGTGATGGCTGCTGGGAACAGGCCGTCGGACCAAGTAGGAAGTTGGAAAAATGCATCAGCCTCCCCAAATAACCCCCCCTGTCCGCACAGTGGACCCATCTCCGCGTCTACGTGCGCGTCTTTTGTTGTGTTTGGAATATTCCAAGGACATACGGCCTGCGTCCCTGTCAGAGGAACCACTGCAGAACCCCAGCAGACCCACCTGTCCATCACTGCTGTTCTGTCTCACCCTCTGCCCGGTTTCTACAAGGTCATTTTGACGCACGACGCAGCAGCGAAGACCCCGACGCAACCCCCCCCCCCACACACACACACACACACACACACACACACGCACAGCCACTGTCACAGAAAATAGGTTCAAACAGACACAACTTTTGGAATCTGATCAACGTGTGAGGTGAAGGCGACCAGGAGGGCGACGGAGAAGAGCAAGGGCACCGGGGCCAAAATCCCCTACCGGGCCCTCAGAGCCCCCACCATGATGTGGAGTCGCTGATATTTCCTGTTGGACCGCCTCATCTGGAGCCTCGTCCCCTTCAGCCCACCGTCCTCACCCCCACCTTTAACGCACCGGATCCAGACCGAACTGGAGCGCATCTCATCCGTTGACCGTCCTCCTCTAAAGCCTTTCTCAAACCTCAAACCTTTGCTCTCCAGCTCATTTTCCCGGTCACCTCTCTTCATTCTCTGTGGTTCCAGGATTTGGGAATAACGCTTTGCGAAGCGCAAAGCGATCTGATGTGTTTTTAGTGCTAAATAAATGTCACAGACGCAGTGAAAAGCTCATGAGTGCCATGGTGCTGGTGCACGGTGCAGGCTCACACAGGCGGACACGGTCCAAATGCGGCAGTCGGAGGTGAAATGATGCGTTCAAAGACCACAGATCAGCCTTACCTTTGGGTGTGCAGGTGAGTGCGCGCTGGGTGACCGGGATCCGCTGTTTTCCGCTCAGGGAGTCACCCCCCAGGACTGAAAGCAAAAAGGCTCCTGTGTCCCTATGATGAACACTGACGTAGCAACGCACCTCCTCCTCCTCTTTCTCCTCCTCTTACTACACAGCGTCCTTCTCGGATGGAGACACCGCCCCCTCCTCCTCCATCATCCGTCCTCCAGCAGACACTATTCCCCTTGGGGGGGGGGGGGTTATACAAAGGTGGGTGTTTATTGGGGGGGGCACACTGAATATCAGAAGGTGACATTTGAAGTGGGGGGTGGAGGTCCATCCCAGAGGAGGGGTCTCCGTCATTTTGCACATATGCACCAAATGGTTGGTGCAATGAGCTGTGCAAGACGTGGCCCTCCCCGCTGCACGTGCTCGGGCTCGTGCCTGTAATTGGCCATGTTAAAAAGAAATAAATGACGCCCCCTGTGGAAAAGTCAAGTCCTACCAGAGAGAAAGATGAAGCAGTCCCAAAATGAGAGCAGGAGGAGCGGGTTTTAGATGGTTGGACACATTTTAGATGGGATTTAAGGAATTTATGAATAAAATATTTTTAAAAAGACAGAGATTTGAAAAAGAAATCTGCTCGAAAACTGTTAATGCATTTGGACTCGATGCAAAAACAGTTAAAAGGAAACAGATGAGAACAGAAACCTGAGTGATCTTCCATCATAGAGCAGATGGAGTCAGTATGAGAGTGGACTTCACATCCAACACCACTGAGCTGGAGGAAAATGGATCTGAGAAAGTGGTTTAGACCAGTGGTTCTCAACTGGTGGGTCGTGACCCAAAAGTGGGTCTCAAACATGTTCAGTGGGTCCGAGGCTTTGGGTAAAAAATACTAAGAAACATTAGTGTCACTTTATTAACTGAATTCATTTCACATGAAAACATGACTGTGTTCAAAAAAGCTTCATGATTCATGCTTGAATAAGTGACTGAATGACCTTTGGGTTTCTAACTGAGGTCACTTTTTGGTTTGGGTTCCAATGGAACTACTTCAGTGTCAAAGGGATTATTTCCATATGTATCGTCGCCCCCTGCTGGTCAGTTTGGTTCGTCAGATTCTGGATTATCTCAGGTTCAAACCACAACATCTTTATTAAATAGATTTGTAAAGATGAAAACTTTTATCTCTTTGGGTCTGGTCATTGAGGGGTTGACAGTGGATCCTGGACTGGACCACTTCAGAACCACTGGGATAAACTGAAGGAATCTGTGCTCCACTCATTCACTCCTAAACTCATCTAAAAAGTCTGTTTGAATTCGACAAAGAAGGTCGAAACTGTCACAGTTCAGACTAACAAACAGCACCTGAGCAAACATAACATATAACATCCCATAATAACTGTATAGCTCCATAAACTTCAGAATCCAACTGTAGAAGAAACGCTGCCATTTAGCGTCCAATTCCATCCTGTGCGTTCCAGCTGCGTCCAGAGGAGACATCATATATATCCCATCTGCTCCGTTCAGAGGCCCATGGTGTTAGTGTTCATCACCATGGCAACCAGCAGAGGGGCTCACTACTCCCCTAGTGGTCACATAAATCCTCCAGGCTGTTGGTGTGTCATACATACATACATACATACATACATACATGTCCATAAGTTCCTAGGTCAGTGTTGACAGTTTTCAGTCCTGTTTCCTGGTAGAACAGTAGAAACAGTGCTGTTCCATCTACAGGTGCAGTTCACACACACCTACACACACACACATACACACACCTACACACACACACACACATATACACATACACAGACACACACACACACACACCCACACACACACATATACACATACACATACACAGACACACACACACACACACACACACACATATACACAGACACACACACACACACACACACACACACACACACACACACACACACATACACACACACGTATAAAAATGTCTCCATCTAATTTGTGTAAAACGTCTAAACCACATGTGTCAAACTCAAGGCCCGGGGGCCAAATCTGGCCCACCACATCATTTATGTGGCCCCTGAGAGCTGAAAAGGTCTGATTGTCTTATAAGGAATAAGTTAAAAGTGTGCATTGACTATAAACTACATTTCCCATAATGCATGCCAATTCTGTAACCCATGAAGTGATGGCATGAATAAACTGCAGTGACTTAGAACATAGTTAATGTCATAACTTCTTTTTTTTTTCCTTATTCACTTGGATAGTTTGATCGTTCATTGCTGGAGTAATATGAGTTATAACCTGATAAATTAAGGATTTATTTTATAATAACCAAGCAACAAGCAAACATATTTTACATTTATGTCAAAAATATATGGAATGTTTGTAGGTTGAATAAGTAAAGAATTCAGTTTCATTTAACATTAAGACGTAGTTGCATTGATTTGACATTCCATTTATTTCCATTTAGTTATATTATTTATACTGTTTTACATCTGGCCCTTTGAAGGAAACCATTATGCTGATGTGGGCCCCAGTGAAAATGAGTCTGACACCCCTGGTCTAAACCATCATGACATGTCCAGAAGCTCTGTCCCTGTTGAGATGTAGTGAGTCGGATTTCCTGATGGTGCCTCGTTCACCTGCTTCTGTCTCATCTGATTGGTTGATGTATTGATGGGCTGATGGCGCTCTTATCTGTGGACAGCACAGCCTTTTCCCTCCGCCCTGTTCGCTGATAGAGCACAGCGATGAGCGCTGACAACGTTAAAGGACTGATAGGACACATTAAGAAGAGGACAGAGTGTTTTACTGCATTCCCCAAAGCCCTGTTTGTAGGCTTTCACTTACATAAGAGCTGCTGAAAACCTGCTGCAGAGCTGGGATGGACATCAAACACCTGGACGAGCATCCGTCCTGACCGACAGCACTGGATCCAAAAACCCTGGGTTCAATATGTACGCAAACCAATGTTACACAACTATATTTTATTCACAATAGAACAAAACATATCAGATATAATAAAGGGTGGAGTGGACTTTCCTGCCCAAACTGACCGGCTCTGACAATGTCTTTGGTTTGGCTCAAAGTTCAAGTACATGTTGGTACATGAACAGAAAAGCTGACTTCCATCACTACGCTTTCATCAAATGTGTCCAATCCCAGTCAGATCCGAACTATCACTAATCCATTAGCCTTTCCGTGCTAACGCATCTGAATCAGTTCCCCCACGGTGAACACCTTCTCAGTGTACTCCATCACAACTCATCTGTTTGTTTACATACCAACCCAAACCAAACCAGCCCAAACCAACTCAACAAAAACCAAATCAAAACTAGAGAAGCACTCGGAGAGCGCAGACTTCCACCAAGGCAGTGTTTGTACTTTCATCCACTAGATGGTGCTGAATGTACGGCTCACCACCAAAATCTAATCATCTGTAGGATACCCCATTACTGACAATCTGTGGAAATTTCATCCACACCTTTTTGAGTTATCTTGCTAACAGACAGACAGACAGACAAACCAACACCCAGGAAAACATAACCTCCTTGGTGGAGGTAACAAACCGTCACTCAGGTCTTTTCTGAATTCCATCCAGCGCAGCAGCAAAAACCAATGAAACTGTTTCCACGTTTGTTGCTGCTGCATCCATACTGCTGCTGTGTGGAATTCCCTTTCCCACAATGCACTTAGTAAAAATATTTCCAAAAGGGCCTGAGTGGCATATGGTCTGATATGTAAACAAACAAATTCTGATGCAGTACACTCAGGTGTTCAGTGAGGGAAGTGGTTCAGGTGCATGAGCACAGATGAATGGATCAGAGATCATTAGGATCTGACTGAGGTTGGACACATCTGAACAAACATCTGGGACTAAAGTCAGACACAGCTTCAAATTTAAATTAGATCCAGATTCATTAGGCAAAAACATAATAAAGGTGAAAATATATTTACCTTAGTACAGGAGCAATAAGTGGAAATGAAAATCTGAAATTAAACCTGCGGTGTCAGTTAGCATGTCCTCCAAAAGAGTGACCAAGACATCTCTGGTTTTTTTCTATGTATATCTGGGGCTGTGTGTTCAGAACGAGTACAAATCATAATGCAAAATGGAACAAGGCTATTACCTGGGCAGATATTTACTTGGAACTATGCTCAGCCTCATCACAGGCGAAGCACCACTAGATAAGAGCAAAGTTCTCAGGAGCTGAAAGTGCTGCTCCTAAAACAGGATAAAACAGGACAATGACTGAACGGATTTGAACCATTTTTTCCACACAGTTCTAACTCTGGGAGAGACTAGGACTGACTTAATATCATTTTTGGGTGGAGTATTCCTTTAACCCTGACAGACCCAAACGTCCTCCTTTAACCTAAACCATCTACTGATCTAAACTGTTTAATTCCTGCTGATCCACTAATCCGATCAATACATGTGAATAATTGGTGTCAAATACAGTTCTTCATCTCTTCATGGTCAGTAGATATAACCATATTTGGATGTTCAGAGGCTCCGTAGTTACCATGGAAACGCCATCATCTTCTCTAACACTGAGTCTCTGGTCACAGCGCATTAGTCTGGACTGTTTGCAGTTGGTTGACAGGCTTGTTTTTATTCCGTATTTACACTTTCTTTTAAACAGTTTTATACTACGCATAAGAGAGATGTTTGTTAACGTCATTGTACATATGTATAATGACAAAAAAGCCATTCTATTCTATTCTATTCTTTTCTATTTCTCTATTCTATTCCTTCTTTCTTGTGGTTCTATCTATCTATCTATCTATATATATAGTAGGGGTCTGGTTTTGTTTTATTCACGTATTTACTTGAATTTATGTCAAAATGGAAATTGCATTTTATTTTCTTGTGTATTTTTGTTGTTTCATTTAGTGTTGAATATGACAGTATTATGGGATGTGGCTTGGCTCAGCTCATGGAGCTGTAGATCCGTTCCATGTTGGTACGTGGGTACAAAGTGAGGGCTGATGTTTCAGACAGCAGCAGGTGTTTATTCAGGGTCATTCAGGACAAACCGTGTGTTGGTTCATTCTCTTGGATCTTTTCAGCTGCTCATTCATGTCCTTTAATCGTGTCGGATGTGTCAGTGGTTTATTAGTTCAGTCCGTTTCACTGGGAGTTTATGAATCATGCTAGGTTTGTGTGTTCTTTATGCATTTGTAATATTAATGCTGTTTTTAAAAAAACTATTTTTAAAAAACGTGCCCGTGACATGGTTCTGGTTGTGCGTCCTCGGGGCCGTGCGTGCGTGCGCGTGTCTGTGCGTCCTGCTCCACTTGCAGCTCATTGGTGCGGCTGCGCGTCTCTGTCGCTGATGCAGAAGTCGCTGCTCCTCTGCGCCCCCCCGTGGTGCTTCTGTGTCTCACACGTTCAGACACAACAGGAAAAGCGTCGACGGAGGCTGAAGACGCACGAACAGCCGACCCCCCCATCCACCCCACGAACACACGCGGATCATCATGGCACGTCCTCATCCGTCTGTGTAAACCTCCGTGGGAGGGGGGCGGAGGATCTTTTTCTTTGGGAGGGGGTGTTGTTTTGGCCTTAATAGACCCCCACAGAGGCTGAGTCGTGTTTTCCTCAGTGATGATGACGCGCACCACCGAACAGATCCATCAAATCTGGATGTTACCATGAGACGGAGCATGGACCTGCTCTGGAGGATCCTGGCAGCTCTGAGCTTCGACTGCTTCAAACATTCATCCGCGTCAAGGTGAGCGTCCTGATCCCACGGGCTTTAACCTGGAACACGCGTGTATAGGGCCAGCTGATGTCCACATGTACTGAGCAGGTTCATCCACAGCAGGTGTTCATGTCCGTGTTTGTGTGTCACAGTTCATATGACACCACGTCTGTGTGTGTGTGTTTGTGTGTGTGTGTGTGTGTGTGTATATATATATATATATATATATATATATATATATATAGTATGTACATATACTCATGTCTGTTTCCATCCACCCATGCGTGCAGTGGTATTACCATAACCCTCTCATTGGTAGTCCACCTCCTGTGTTCCCAGAGGCTGCTTTCAGGGTTCAGATCGGCTCCAGAACATTTAAAACATCACCTCAACCTAAAACCTAAAGACAGCACATTCTTTCACTTGTTGGATTTCTCAGACAACAGCCTCAGCTCCACCCAAACTGAGATTTCAGGACTTGTTTTACCAGTTAGTCCCTGTGTTAGTCCAGGACACAATAACCAGGAACCAGGAAACCCTGGTCCTGCTCCTGTCAGGCTCACCTCAGGTTGAGTGGGCTTGTTGTAGATTCTCGTTTCAAGACAAAAACAAAGGAAATAAAATGTCAGAGGTTACAGATGACATTAAAGCTGGAATGAGTCCATATGATGAAACCGTCCAACATCTACACACAGCTCATTTAAGAAGAAAAGTCCAAACCTGAACATCTTCTAGTTTCATTCCTCCAAAGTAAAACTGAATGTGTTCAGGTACTTGAACAAACTATATATTTAAGGATCATCTCAGACACTTTTTTTTTTTTTTTTTTTTTACAGTTTTCCAACATTTAATAGACCAAACACTTCTGCCGGACAGTAAACTGAAAATATTTGGGTTTTAACCAAACCAAACATTTGAGCGCAGCATCTGGGACTGAAGCTGTTGAATATTTCTGCCATTTTAAGATAAGATGTACTTTCCAGATCCCCCCAGGAGGAAAAGCCCTGATTCCAAATGTACAGCAGCTGAAGACAACAGGCACCAAATATAGTCACCAAACATTTAATCAATAGTGGTGTTCGGATCAGGACAGAGTGAACCGTGGACTTGTCACTGATCATCTGGTGGTGGTGACGTCTTTGGTGTCCTCACCTTTGATCATGAATCTAAATGAAAATAAAAGGACAGGTTTGTGAGTGCTGATGTGACCAAAGAGGAGGGGCTAAAAACTGGACCCGCTCAGTATCACAACAACGTTTCCTGAACAAAGCTTTGATGAAAATCATGAGTCTGTTACACTTTTAATTTTGCTGCTCTTTTTTGCGATTTAGTCTTGTGTCAAAGTTCCTAATTAGTCTTTGTCATATTTAGTCGTTGACATATTTTTTTGTTAGTCATGTTTTAGTCGACTAAAAGTCTCAACATTTTAGTCTAGTTTTATTCAAAACATTTCTGTCTTTTTATATTTTTTATTTCAGGGATGATTTTTGTTCATTATTCTAGATGAATTGTGTTTCACAGCTAAAGTATCGATTAAATGTCATAATTACCTGGAAAACAAAAACATCTTGAATGAATGAATCTTCAATGACACTTTGCTAAAAGTATTGTTGATTCAATACACGTTTATCAATAATGCACTTGTTCTGATAAAATTGTATTTAGAATCACCAACCAAATTCAAATAAATAAATAAAAAAACTATTGTTAAATAGTCCGACTCTTACAACTCAAACTCTTCTATCTGAGCAGACACAGGTTCGAATAGAATAAAAACCTAAAAGGATGGAACGACTGTAGACTGAAAATACAACCATCTACATGTCGGCTTCAGTTCTGGGTTTGACACTAGAACAAATGTACATTTGTAACACTTATAAACTCAACCACAAGTGTCAAACATGCGGCCCAGGGGCCAAATCCGGCCCGCCAAAGGGTCCAATCCGGCCCTTAGGATGAGTTTGTGAAATGCAAAAATTACATTGAAGAGATTATTATCAATGTCATCAATATTATCAATTATTATCAGTCAATAGTGTCAAAACCATTTCATTTCAAGCTTCACATACAGACCAATTAGATCTAAAGTGGATCAGAACCAGTAAATAACTACAGTAATAAACCTATAAATAATGAAAAATGCAAAGTAAAATTATAGGAAAATGAACAAATTTAAATGTAACATTTTTGAAGAGTAAGTGCATTTTTATCAATATTCTGTCTGTCACTAAATGTTTTGTATAATTCTAATCTAAGTTCTAATGTACATGTGTAAATGATAAACTGATAATCTGAGGTAGAATATTGGTAAAATTGCATTTGTTTTTCTTAGGACATTTTTCAAGTTGTTAATGTTATTCAGATTTGTATGGGCATGTTGTAGATGTTAAGATTAGCATAATGTCATTTTACTTTCATCACTTGTACTATTTACTGGTCCGGCCTACTGGAGATCATATTGGGTTGGATCTGGCCCCTGAACTAAACAGTCATGAGCAGCTATCAGCAGACCGGGTCGCTGCTCAGAGCTGGGAACAGAACCAGAAAGTTTTTATTTCATGCAAAACATTTTCATCTCATTTTCACTGGACAACGATCAGGCACATGAACACAGTCTTAGTGTTTTTAGAACATCGGTGCAGTCTCATCATCGTCTCGTCTTCGTCATGGGAAAAAGGGTCGTTGATTAATATATTTCGTCTCGTCTCGTCTGATGAAATGAACACAAGTCTGTGGTTCTATTTGTGTTTGTCAGTGACTGTTGTGTTGCTCAGATGAGTCAGTGGACTTTCCAACCAGAGTCGATGGTTTGGGACACTAAGGGAAGCTGAACATTTCAAAGACAGAATGACACTGTTGAATTTACGACTAGAGAAGCACTCGGAGAGCGCAGACCTCCGCCAAGGCAGTGTGTGTAGTTTCATCCATTATATGGCGCTGAATGTACGGATCACCACCAAAGTCTAACCATCTGTAGGATACCCCATTACTGACAAGCTGTGAAAATTTCATGAAAATCCGTCCATAACTTTTTGAGTTATCTAACAGACAGACAGACAGACAGACAGACAGACAGACAGACAGACAGAGAGACAAACCAACGCTGATGAAAACATAACCTCCTTGGCGGAGGTAATAAGGAGATGGATTACAGTTACATTTGGACTTAATTTTACAGCTGTGTCATTCCGGTCAGCTGTTTGTTTGCTTTCTGACACTAATTCTTCGATACGTTCCGGTGTCAGAACCTCCGCTGTTGTCTCTGAGGCAGAACTCAGCTGTTTCTGTCACTGCAGGGAAGCACGGTGATCATTGGCTAAATGTGTCCAACCATCCCACCCAAACCCCTCCCACAGACCTTCAGTGTCTGTGGGGGTGAATGGGTCAGTAGGCGGGGCCAGGACGCTAAACTTTGATGTTGATTGGATGAACTGTTGGACAGAGAAGGTACTGGTCCCGAAGGCTGAACCTGCTTGGACTGACAGCCATGTTGGAACATACGGGCATCTGAGCCGTCGGAGCAAAGCCTCATGGGATATCAGTGGAAGAGAGGTGGTTGGACCTACAGGGACTACATCAGCTGAACAGAAAGAGGGTCCAGTCAAACACCTGAAAGTGTGTGTGTATGGGTGTGGTTTTATGGACGGATGAAGCAGAACAGCAGGAGTTAAACATTCCTCTGATTTTGAATCGCTTTGCTATAATACGACGGAGCCGATAGATGAACTTCTCCTGTTTGAAGACCAGCAGATGGCACCAGTTCCACATTTCCTTCTAGACTCATTTCTGATGTGACTCAGGCAGAACAAGTGGATAAAAATGATGTCACGATAAGTCATGTTGTTGTGCAAAAGGGTCCTGAAGTAGTCCAGTTGGTCTGAGGAGGAAAATGTTTTAGAGATTCTGAACAATGAACCATCACACAACACAACGGCCGCACACTTTCAGCTTTGATCATTTGAGTTTATTGGTTTTCGCAGGAGATGCACTTCCATCAGAGACACAAACAGAACGTTGCGACTTCCATTTGGTCGTCAGTATTTCAGCCCCATGTCCTGAACATCAGCACGTCCACATGTTCTTCTCACTGGTGGACTGGTTAGTGACTGTGACCAGTCAGTCCACCACACCTGTGCTCATAGGAACTGGGATAGGCTCCGCTCCCACAACACATGATGGATGGATGGACTCTGACAGTTTTTAACATAATTTGAACAGTTCTGTTCATTTACAAGTTTCCAAATGTTAAAATGATTTCAGGGAAATGATGACAACATGACCTCCTCCTTCTTTCCTTACTGGTGTGAACACACACCTTATGAAACCAGTTAAAGGTTCTGTGTACTGATGAGGACTTTGTGTTGGAGTCTGTGTTGAGTTTTATGCTGAAGTTTGTATTAGTCCAACTTCCAACACCAAGAACCTGTCGGTCTCCTTCAATCATCGATAAAGGTCTTCAAAAGTCTGAATATTTTTCCATTTAAAACTGAAAATGTTTGGACTGTGACAAAACGAGACATTTGAGGACGTCATGTTTGTCTTTGGGGAAAATAAATATGTAGTGTTACAACAGAATAAGCTGATATCAGGGATCAGTAACAACAAAAACAACACTGAGAAACAGGAAGTAACACCAGTACCAGCTACTGACCAATGACACTGAAACCTGAACTTGACCATCAGTGCATCCCTAGTGTTTCACCATTTACTGATGTTTTACAGCTCAAACACTCGATTAATCAAAAGGTCTATCCTTCGACCTAAGCTTAGGTTTAGCCTTTGCAGGAGGGTTAGGGTCTCCTCTCGTTTCCACCCAGGTACCCCCCGTTACCCTTGTGCTCCTGTTTCCTCAGGTCTCCCACCAAGCTGAGCTCTAGCCCGGCCGGTAGCCTGGACAGCAGCTCCCTGACGGGGTCCCTGTCCCTGGGGCCCGACCTGCCCCACTGCCAGTGCTGCATCTCCTACGAGGCCCGGCTGAAGCGCCTCTCCTGCGGACACCTCTACTGCGACCCCTGCTGCGACCAGATCGTCAACCTGGCGTTCGAGGACATCGAGGGCCTGTCCGACTACCCCTGCCCCATGTGTAAATCCATCCAGCGGCTCGGGGGCCTGGGCCCCTCCTCCTCTGGGTATGTCTGCGGGCCCTATAGCATCCTGCAGCAGCAGCAGTTCACGGTGAAGGAGCACGGGAGTCGGTGGGGGTGAATTTTACCCTCTGACCTCTGGAGGGCGTGTGAGTCTCTGCTGTGGTGTGGGACTCAGATTCTTCTTCTGTGGTTGGTTTTAACGCGCTGCCACTGCCATGATGATAGATCCATGATGAGTGTCATTCATCCATCTGTCACTCTAGTGTGTTTTGCTCTGTAATCTGTGCTCATCAGGTGAATCTACAGCCTGACACTGACATCTGCAGATGCCAGATGCATCTCAGCAGGTGGATGAAAACGTGCATGTAAACAAATGTGGATGAGAGTTTGTGTCTTTTTGCTCATTTTAAGTCTAAAGTGCATCTGAGACCGACTCGTCATCCATCCGGCAGCAGGTTTTCTGCTGCGTTTACTTCACGTCCATATCATCATCGTACTGAACAATCGCAGACTAGACCGACCAAACCTAGCTCGTATATTTTGTATATGGAACATTTCCTGTCAGGCAGTTCTTACTCTGAACATTGTCTGTGAAAGTATTGAACCTGTTGCACATGATAATGATCTTCTCCTTTTATTGACTGTATGTCTCATACAAGATGTGCAAGTTGCATTTTACGTTCTCTATTGAACAGTGCCATGATAGTTTTTAAGTGTTCCAGATCATACTGTAAATATTTATTTTGTTAAAAAATAAAATTGTGGGTTATGTATGAGACTGACTCTTACTGGTTTTTTTTGTTGTTGTTTTTTTGGCGATCAATGGTCATCCAAAGAAATTTAAGGCATTAATTATGAAAAATATCCACTGTTCAGGGCCACTGTGGTGTTAACCGTGTCTGCGCTGATGTTTCATGTAGACTGTTAGGATCTCAACATGTGAACACATTTGGACAAAAATTCAGAGTTTCAGGGGTGATGGGTGAGCTAATGCTAATGCTAACTTATGGACTCAGTTAAAAGTTTCAGGTCATATAGATACAGTCGGCAATGACATCACAGCTGGGGGCGGGGAAAACAAGCCTTCCCCCCGCCCACTATCATGTAAAAATGTGGACTTTAAACTTGTCTTGCTAATGCTAACAAGGTGTTTTTCTTAAAAATGATAAACATAAAATAAACATCAAAACAGTTGGTGATTCAAAATTGGCATTAAATTCATCCATCATCTAATTGTTGGACCTATATGGTGTGAGCTTCTTTTAGCTTTGCCCTGAAACAGGCCAAATGTCCTTCAGAGGGAAAGATGTGACTTTAGTTAGAGGACACTTCAGAATCAGCACTTTTTTTTTTTTTTTTTTTTACGTATACCATACTCAGTGAAGAACCTTAATCAGTACTTCTGCTTTTACCAGATTTTACACTAGTAAATGTACTTCTACTCAGGTACTGAATGTGTACTTTTGTAGGCGTTACAAGGAAATGTAGTACAACCAGTGTTTAAACCAGTCGTACTCATTGGGAGCCACAGGCGGCTCATCAAGCTTTAATATCAGCTCGTGTGGTAACTTAGAACAATATAACAACACAACCCATACACTAAAATATTGTGCTGTAAGTATACAATGAACACTACGCGACAATATGCAAATATCCACATTAAATGTCTCCTTTCATCTCAATTAGTGTTGTTTTTGAAAAGGGGGCAACTGTCAAACATGAAAACACACGCTCCCATTATGGTTTACCTTAGTGGCTCACCTGTGTTAGCCCCGCCCACGCCATCCAATAATAGCAAGTGTGACAAACACAGGACACAAAATGGATCGATTTCTGATCAAAAACGGACAACAATCCAGAGGTAGAGGTTAAGGAGTTTATGAGGAACCAGCTTAAACTTCCAGCAGATCCAGCCAAGACCACCTTCCACCTGATGCACGGCCTCAGAGGGAAGAGACAGACGCCGCCCTGCCCATCAACACCACATTCAACCATTTTAAACAGAAGGAACAGATGAAAAGCCGAGGCAGGAAAATAAAAGGAAGTGGTTTGAGCATGAACCTCCAGTTCCCAAAGGAAATCCTGAAGACATGCAAGTGTTTGTCAGAAGTTTATGGACCTGTGATGTCGGTCACAGTTGAGCAGGGGCGATCCTGGGACCTGACCTTTGGGGGGTTCAGACCCCAGGAAGCAGCTGACGTCTATTCTTGATAAAGAATTCTTAGGTTATTGAATTTAATCCAGTTTTTACATTTCTTAGAAAAGGCTAAGATTTTTCATAAAAGCATATTTAATAAGAATCTGTGATAATCCAACCATGATTTATATCCAAGTTCCACTGACACACAGTCCCACCACTAGATCAGCCAGTTCACTGAATGAAAGTCTAATATCATCATAAACCTATGATTTATAATATTAACGATTAAAGATGAACAACCATCAACTTTTCTCCAAAATTAGTGAATGTAAACTGAGAAGGCTCCGTTGACCATAGCTGTCTCTTATTTTGTGTCTCAGGTTTTTTGGCTTTTAATGGATAAAAGACCAGATTGAACTTTAGGTTAGTTTGTTTCTATTTCTTCTGTATCAGACACATAATCTGTCCAAACATACCTGACATGTTTCAGTGGCAAACTTCCGTCTTCATCAGAGGTGTCACTAGCACTGGTCCACGAGTCAAATGCTTCCAGAATAAAAGTCCTTAACTTTTACCAAATATGAGTCATAAATACAGACTAATTCAGTCCTAGCTGGTTGGAGTTTCTCAGATTCAGTCTGAGGCTAAAATGTGAAATTCTGACGATTAATGAGAGAATGAGTTTGATTTAAAAGGACAGTTTGTGTCAGAGTCAGCAGATCT
>JAQQZY010138067.1:0-18739 GCA_030068375.1 Ostorhinchus rueppellii | reverse complement strand
TATTCCCACACCCAATGAGGATCGATAAGAGAATCGATAAGGAATCGGATCGATAAGCAGAATCGATAATGGAATCGTAATCGTTAAATTCTTATCAATTCCCATCCCTACTTATTTTACTTTCTTTTGTCATTCAGGATGGACAGCAAAGTAAGGTTTTCATTGAACAGGGAAATCTGTTTCTTTACTGTAGACATGATAAAAGCTTTGAATTTTGAATCTTGAACATATTGAACTATCCCATGTCCTTCTCTTAAGGAAGGTTAAAAATGCAAAACATCACTTTATTAGTGACCATTTATTTTGTCTCTTTTGGGGTTTTAATATAAGGTTTATAACTCTCGTTCAAACAGTTATAATAGGTACACAGCACAGTAATGCACCTTCATACTGAACATCCTTTCTGAGCTACATGGACTCATGGAGGTAATTCTGTTTCTTATTTTTGTGCTTTTATAGTATAATGAGAACCTAATTATATATATTACATTTTATGTTTGCTGTTAGAGACCTCACAATCCCTCTGAATCTTGCACACTTGACCATTAAGGTGGTCTAAAAAAAAAAAGAGGAAGGAGAATGAATACACACAGAGCCTCTGTCACGAGATGAAGTTTTGGTTAAATGTTCCTCAATGGACTTCTGGTGTCCAAATATAACGCCTGACCCATTTACCACCGTTGTGTCTGACATCTACCCCACTAACCGTCTGTTACACACAGATACACAGACACATTTTATTCTGAAGGTCTTTGTGTCCTTCATTAAATAGATCCCTCAGGTGTGCACCCGAAGTACCTCTACTATGCTTGAAAAATTAGACCAGAGCCAAAAGGAGTTTGTTAGCACTTAAAGGCAGGTCTAATATATAGGCTAAGTTCACAACAAGGAAAAAGCACAGTGTGTTTGCTGTTCATGTATTACTATAGTTTATATATTTATACTTATGTAAATGTAGTACTCTATAGGTATAACATGTGTCTGTGTGATACAAATGTACTGCATATAGACATATAGAGTACGGTAGCTTCTTTCAACTGTGAAATAAAAAAAAGAAAAAAAAACCTGTGTGTTGCAGGGTTTTCCTCCAGTACCAGTGTTTGGTGAATTCTCCTGTTAGTAGTTGAGGTTGAGCATGGAGCTGCATCTTCAGTCTCAGCCACTGCTTCTATATTAGACGCAAACACAAACACACCACACAAATGCTTATGATAAAACACACTTGAACAGTGGCTCAGATAGTATTTCATCTATATATGTCAGCTAGGGCTGTGCAATTAATCGAATTTTAATCACAGTTTTGATTTTGTTGTCAAACAATCTCAAAACTCATATAATCGAGTTGAAACGATTTATTTTCTGTTTCTCTTTACACAATTTCTGAGACGGGCATGCGCAATATATTCCATTCCATTGCAAAACAGCTGTAAAGTACATATTTGTAGCCAAAATTTATTTTTAATTTGAATGTTTTGCATAAAGAATCAAAAACAAAGTATTTTTGGAGAGAAATGCTGAATAAATGCATTGTGAAATTCAAAATGAATCATTTGAATAATTGTGATTTCAATATTGACCACAATAATCATGACATTGATTTTTTCCCCATAATCAAGCAGCCCAAATGTCAGCCCTGTGAACTGCTGACACGCCTAGGGTGTACCCCACCTTTGTCCATAGGTAGCTGGAATAGGCTCCGGAACCCCCACGACCCTGACAAGGACTAAGGGGTTCAGAAAATGGATGGGTGGATATTAGCTCAGATGTCTACATGATATAAAGTAGTAGTGCTTATACTACACCTGCTCTCATGCATATGTCTACTAAGGTTACATTGTAGGTGTACTGTATGAGTATAGTCACCAGGTGGTGCTGTTGTGCTTCAAAATGGGAAGTTTCACAGCTGCTTGTCTGTTACTCTGGTTGTGTGGATGTTTGTGTGTGAACATTTCTTTCCTGCATCTGCCTGACACTTAATCTCTACTGGTGAAAGAGGTGACACACCTGAGCATACAGAGCATTTGTTCAAGCAGAGACCAAATCATATGTTACTAAAATAGTCACAGGACATTTCTTTTTCATTCAACATCAGCTTTTGTGTTGAAAGACTCATTTCAAGCAATTATTCTTCTAATTATGAGAGGGCTGCCAGGAGAACTTTTATAATAGTGTCGCTTTTATAACACTGGTTTTGATTTGGTTTTGTGTTGATCTGATCAGAACCGTCTTTTCATTGGCTGTAATTGGTCCATATCCTTTTTCACGCCACATGAATGAGACATAATAGAATACATGTATTTGTTCCTCAGGGTGTATGGTTCACTGACTTTAAATTTGCTGTGGTTTTAGTCTTAAACTGACAAAATTGGTCAGACATGTCTTTATTGTGAAGAGTGGGAAAGAAATAACAATAGAGTGTTTTTCATTTTGAAGCAACATAATGGTTTCTAGAAATCATAGTTTGTTAGGTTTTTTTGTGTTGTGGTGTGATCTTGAGGTCTGATGAGGAATTTGTAAACTGGAGCAGAATGTTCTATTTTTATTTTCATTCTATGTACATTACATTCACGCTGTGACCTTTTATCGTCTGAGAAAATGGATAAATCACGTCTGGGTGTCTGAATGTCCTTCAAAACTTCAAACAGGCTTGTCTCCATATGTAGGATACAGACTGTAAAAGTGGCTATTGTGCTCTTTTATGTTGCTATTGAGAAATAATAATGTGTCCTGTGGTGGCAGTGAACAGCAGATGATAGGAGCGCTGCTGCTTTGGTGTCCATTCAGTTTTAACAGAAAGATAACTATAAGTATAGATACTAAGGTTCAAAAAGACTTCTGTAGAACTTGAAGTATCAACTCAAGATTTTTGCTCCAGTAGAAGTGTGAAAGTACTGGTTTCAAAAGTACTTAAAGTATAAAAGTAAACGTAAGGGTGAAAAACTGTCATTAGAACAAAAGCTAAGGCGGCGCCACAGGGGCCTATAGTGCACTATTCCACCTCCACAAAAAAACATGTTTCTAAAGGCCATAATGACTATAATGTTATATTAAAATGTTCTTGATGGAACCTTTTGGATGCACTCATCTATCTGTTTCAGCCACATATTTGCACAATAAAATGAAGGTATTTTAGTCCAATGCAAATGTATTAAAGAACCATATGTGTGCTACTGAGCATTAACATGTGTTCATGGAGCAGAAGATATGATGACTAGTTGAATGTAAGTATTGTAATGGTGCGCGATGGATCACATACAAACCAATGGGGTGTCAGAATGATGTGTGTTTATACTTCTCATCCAACCACAATCACACACAATTCACTCTCTGAATGGTGCAATTTATCTGGATAGTTCATTTTTATTTGAACAAGCCACAATGGAATAAGAGTAACAAGACTATTTTTAAAATGTAAGGAGTAGAAAGTACAGATAATGACGTGGAAACGTAAGTAGTAGAAAAAGTCAGCTGAAAAATAATTACTCAAGTAAAGTATAGATAACCCAAATTTCTACTTAAGTAAGGTAACTAAGTATTTGTACTGTGTTACTTCACACCTCTGCTGACCTCACATCAGGACTTAGAGATTTCCTTTCTAAATCAACATCACCATGTGAAACAGCTTATTTTATCACCTTTTTTCTAGTCTGAGATGTGTCAGTAGGAGTTTGTTACACACTGTAGATTTCCAAACCAAAGCTGAAGAAGCATTGGCCATTGCATTAGTGACTGACAACTGTTGTCTCTGTTTGTCTTCTTGGTCCATCCTCAATTTCCTGTCAGTCTGCAGTAGAGAAGTTGACCTGGAAAGATCGTCTTCCTGGATACTGCATTAACGTTTCCTCTATTCTCTTTATGGTGAGTATATAAAAATTAGGTTAATACTCTACTTCATTTTCTCAGAATATATGGAGAAATAAATGTGTCTAATGTACATAAATAAGTGCATTAGTGACCTACATGGATGTGATCTTTGAAATATTAATTCTAGCCACTGCACTGTGGGTATCAGACAAATATGGTTCAGTTATGACTAATTTATTCCCTCTCTTTTCTCTTTGCTCTCAGTTTGGGCTGACGTTTTCAGCAGTTTTTGGTGTTATCATCTACCGCATCACAGTTTCAGCCCTGATGGCGATGAGCCCTGACCCAGAAATCAAGTCCAATGTTCGGGTGACGGTGACGGCCACTGCAGTCATGATCAACCTTGTGGTTATTCTGATCCTCGATGAGATCTATGGAGCTGTAGCAGTGTGGCTGACTGAACTAGGTAGACAAAGACAGTTGTTCATATCTGTAGTATGGTGACTGGAAGAGCCAAAAGCCTAGTCCGATATCTTTGTCTGTGTTTGAGAAACCACAGCTGATGAAAGTTTGATGATCTACACTCCATCCATGCCATCAGTCTTCAGGAGGAGATGGGATATTCCATGTGAAAAAAGCCTGTATTTTAACCTACTTCCAGCACAGTGATCATGTTATGACTGCATTTTAAAAGTTAAAGTGACAGCCTCAATTCTTTCTGCCTGAAACGAGACACATACAGTCATCTGAAAGCATTAGCCTGCATTAATGTCTCTGCATATGATCCCATCCATTCCCCTTTAAAGCTGCAGAAAGCAGAAATCAGGGAAGGAAACTCCAGATTTTTGAAAACATAGACAGATTATAGGATAGATGATTGATTACAGTATTATAGAATGGAAAAGTGAAGCCATTTTGTAGTTAATCCTTGATAGCAATTTGTCACCACAGATGTCAATCATCTGTTTATGTCCCTCCTTTCTAAAAACCTGTTATCAGCCAAGGTCTGTTGGGAGCTGAATACAGGACAGGCCATGTTTTGCAACTTAATTTCTTGAATTACAACACACTGAAAGGTCATTATGGAAGTTTTGCCAGAAAATACTACCTACTGACTTTGCATGCTTTTTCTTGTTGACCTCTAGCATCACACACTAAAATCATACCAAACCTTTTTACATTTTCATTTTATTTTTCAGAGATTCCTAAAACAGAAACCAACTTTGAGGAGCGTCTCATCCTGAAGGCCTTTTTACTCAAATTTATGAATGCATATGCTCCCATCTTTTACGTTGCTTTCTTCAAGGGCCGGTAAGTCCTATATCTGCATGAGAGTGTATCTATATGTAAATTAATTACTAACCTACATTAACATCCACCCATCCATCTTTTAATAAAATCTACTAAGGCTAAGACAACTGCTTATAACAGAAGAACAAAAGGAGAGAGAAACTACTTTAAACTATAGCTGAGGAGTTAACATGTTTTCTTAGAGATGATGCTTATGAGTAATAATCCAAATATCCCAAATTATCCCAATGTTTTCTCAGTAATGAGTGATATAAATAAATTAGTGCTGTCGAACAATTAAAACTTTAATCAGATGAATTGCAGGGTTGCTGTGGATTAATTTTGGTTCATCACAATTAAATATCATTCATTTTTAATATATATGAACCACCTTTCATTTCGCAAGAGCAAACAGACTCAAGAAAGAAGGGAATAAATATACACCTGTTACCTGTTTGTTGCAAGCGGGGTGACGTGTTAGCTTACGTGCTAGCATAAACCCCGACTAATGTATGATTCGTATTAATGTGGTATTTAAACTGGAAATGCTTCGGTGAGAAGAAAAGTCCTTCCTGCAGAGTGTGTATAAAACTTTATGTCGGCCAGCTGTTCCGTTTTGGGGGTTTTTGTGCTCATATTTCCATCCAGAGGGTTAACCTGCTGCGTCTATGCTTCCGCCTGTCACTACTGGATCAATTGCCCATTTGCGCATGCGCGATGCTAACGCTAATTTCACAAACTGCCCAAAATGCGTTGGGAGAGCCGTTCGATTCATTGCTGTACAATTTTTACAGGATTAATCATGATGACGGTTTAATTTGCGTTAATGCGTTAATGTTGACAGCCCTAAAATAAATATTCTTTTCACATTATTGACTATTATTATATAAACTCAGATAATACTGTGAGTAGAGGATTATTCAAAATTGAGATAAATCCATTTATTTCACTATTTATTAGAATGGAAAATAGTCGGTTATTACTTATTATCTATGTGTACCCCTTTGTGTTGCTTTTTGCAGGTTTGCGGGTCGACCAGGAAGTTACGTCTATGTCTTCAACGATTTTCGGATGGAAGAGGTTTGTTGGTATCTGTTATTATTTCATGTTGCTTAAGTAAAACATAAGGTGATGATGAATAATGGATTGTGTGTTTGTTTGCTCAGTGTGCACCAGGAGGCTGCCTTATCGAGTTGTGTATTCAGCTCAGCATCATCATGTTGGGGAAGCAGCTCATTCAGAACAACATCTTTGAGATTGGCATCCCGTAAGTGGACTGCACTTCCTCTTGTGGTTGTTTAAACCCCCCCCCCCCCCCCCCCCTCCCTCTGGGCAACCAGACAATATGACAGGTTGTAAACAAGGTGGGATATTTTAGCTTTTGTCTTAAAAGCCAGTGACCTGCAACTTTCTCACAGATGACACTCTGGTTTACTTCTCACATCCGGCCTCCTTTTATCTTCCTGTTAACATTCTTCCCATACCCTTACAGCACTATGTCATGTTGTATAACAGCTCTGCTTTTACATACAACTCCAAAAGGTCAAAGGTCTACTCTGCTTCTAACAGCTGTCACCGTAAGAGATGCCTTTTGTGTAAACTTGAAGTGTTACTGTAGCTACGAGCACAGTTTGACCCCTGACCTATTAACCAAATCCCATCAAACGCTGTGGCTTTTCTATGATGTCCTGAGGGATCAGCAGGCCGTAACACATAGCCTCAAACTATCTTCATTCCAGCTACACATGGGTTTCACTTTCATCCATTTCAAAGTATTTGTGCCTGGGAGCAGACCAGTAAAACAACATTCATAATGTGAGTCGTTCAACTTTATGGGGCACCTGAGGAGCTGCCAAATGAAGCCAGTGCATTAGAGGTCTTCACCGATTAAAAACATACCTGATGCCAAGATATTTGAATATGCAAGAATCCTAAAAGGATGAAACTTATTAATTGAAAGAAAAAGCACAAAATCTGGGTCAAGCCCAGTTTATTTCTCCTGATCTTTGATTTGCAGGCCGCTTTAAGATCTGTAAAATTTAGCTCGACTTGAAGCAATACATTATGGTGTTTATGTCTCCATACTTACAACAGCATTAGCTAAAGGAATACACAATAAATGTGTATACTGGGCATACAAATACAAACTGTACACTTAGAATCTCTACAGCTATGGTTCATAAACATGTGCACGCTCACATACTTTGAGTTTTATGTTAAAACAGACTTTCATATGTCGTCACTGTCACAGAAAATCAGGATGTGAAGGCCCCTTCAGGTTTAATCAGGCTTTATACATAAATTTTAAAGCCACACGTGTGGAAATCACCAGGTTTGATATGTGGGGAAATGAAAGTTTGTGAACATAGAGGATAGATCTATAGATCCACCATTATTTGACTTTGTGCTATCCACTGTGATGTAAACTGGTATTGCTGTCAGTTTGTTTGGCTACTAAATGTAACTAAATAATAGAGCTTATGATTTGGTGAAGTTATTTTCAAGCCTTATCTTTGATTGTGCTCATCAGTAAAGTTGCTTTTTAAATAATAGCTCCACTATTAGTAGTCTTTACATGAAAAATATTACAAGTTCGGAATGACCCCTGTTTTCTTTATCTTGACAGGAAGTTAAAGAAATTTGTGCGTGCACTGAAGGAAAAAGAAGCAAAGGTTCAGGAGAAGCAGGAGGAGAGGCCTCCACAGCAGTGGAACCTAGACTACGCTCTGGCTCCCTTCGAAGGCCTGACACCTGAATACATGGAGATGAGTGAGTCTGCACGTACACACAGACACACAGTGAAACACAGCCTTGAGAAAAAGAGTATCCATACTGGTGGTTATGTAATCTGTGAATACCACCAATAACATGATCACATCAGCAAAATGTGCACAACTAAACTGAAAAACATCAAATGTATTTGTTTGCTTATTGTGGACAAACTCAAAATATGAAGGAAAAAAAGAACATTTAAGCATGTAATGCAGACCTCTATTGAATACACAGCTGTGACATTAACTGTCTTTATTTGTATGTGAATAACTTATTTTTCTTAGAGAGTTATAGGCTCAGCCCCACAGACCAGATGAACATGACAGTGTGATACTGTAGACATCATTTTTCCAAATGTATTTTTATTTATGTAGTTTTTTTGGGGTTTTTTACAGACAAACAGAGCTGTCTTCAATTGTTTTCTGTATTTAAAGACCAGTAACACATGTAAAGTATGAGTATATATGCACGATTAAGAGCCACCAAAACTTCAGCACATAAAGACTGGAAACTAAGTTATAGAAAATAAGTTCTTCCTCACAACCTATATAATCAAATCCAGCAATGTATGCAGATGTTCAACATTTAACAATATGAAGGCCAACAATTAGCTGGGGTTTATTTCTTATTTCTGTTTTACATTATTTAAGCATTTATTTGCAAATGTGTTGGTCTTTTTCAAAGAGTTAGTTCAGTTTCTAAGGCTTCCTTTGTAGTTCCTCATTTGTCTGAGAATAATAACAAAGAACATCCACAATATGTTTAAGGAATGCTTTAAAGTGATTATGAGGAACGTATTAAAATGTTAGACGGCAAACAAGTAGAACTGTGAGCTTTAATGTCTGAAGGAGGTGCCTAAGAGGTGTCTGAATAATTTGACCCTTGATGCCGATTGTCGCGAATTTACATCAAACCGCTTCCGCCCCAAATGAATGAATTGAATTGACCATGCTGGCCTATGTTCACCTCATAGCATCATATTATATTCAAGTCAAAGCAGATGAGTAAAATGAAGCAGCAGTGTTAGGAGAGTAAAGTTACACAGATATCACAATTTGGCCAAAAATATGACGTAGACAATGATGCTATGATCCTAATGAAAGTGTCCCTATCAACTCTTGCATCATTAGGGGTGTTGGATAGTCAGAAAAGGCGATTATCATAAAACAATGTCCAGGTTTTAGTATATTGATCTCTACATGAATAGAAAGCAATCATCAATTTGAGATGAGCAAATGATGAGCAAAATCTGAACATTTGCCCCTTGATTTACAATGAATTCAACCCCTCTGGGTGAAATCAGTCTTTACTGTTTACTGCAGTTGGAACAAATTGTAATGGATAGAAAAAAAAGGCAGAAAATCTAATAAATATCCTGAATCAGCCAATGAATTATGTGCCAAAACATTGGGAGGCAAGATGTTTACAAGGTATTTACAAAACTACATGCATAAAATCTTAAAATCACCAAAAATAATGAATACAATGAAATAACTTAATTTCCAAAATCAAAGATCAAGTTGCAAAATGAATTAAATTTAATAGTGAAGTGACTGTAGGTCATTCATAGGTTAAAGAATTTGAAGAAAGTCAGCTATGTGCTCATAAACTTGAAGTGAGTCATGCTCTGAGTGAGAGTTACTCTGACAGCAATTTAACAACCTGAGCTTTAGGGTCTTTCGTGCCTGAAGACACACAAATATACAGCTATAAATAACCCTCAGATTTTAACAAGCAACACATTAACCTTATCATGAAAAGAGAATAAGTGTTGTTTAATGAACTACTTAAAGGAATACTCCACCCAAAAATGAAATTAAGTCAGTCACGGCCTCTCCCAGAGTTAGAACAGTGTGGAAAAAATGGTTCAAATCTGTTCAGTCATTGTCCGGTTTTGTCCTGTTTTAGGAGCAGCGCTGTTAGCTTTAGCTTAGCACAGTTGCTGTAGACCAATGGTGTCATTTACCATGTCCTCCAAAAAAGTGACCGAGACATCTAATTTTTTTTTCTAGCCGTGTTCATTGCAATTTTGCTGTAGAACCATAAGTATCCACGCCGGTGTATTTACGGAAGTTGGGGGTTTTCAAGTGCTGGAAGAACTCTGCTCCTATCTACGGTTCTTTGCCTGTGATGAGGCCAAATATAGTTCCAAGTAAACATCTGCCCAGGTAATAGCCTCGTTCCATTTTGCATTATGATTTGTACTCGTTCTGAACACACGGCTCCCAAGATATATTTAGAAAAAAATGTCTTGGTCACTTTTTTTGGAGGACATGCTAACTGATTCCATTGGTTTACATCAACTGTGCTAAGCTAAAGCTAAAGGCTCTGCTCCTAAAACAGGACAATGACTGAACGGATTTGAACCATATTTTCCACACTGTTCTGACTCTGGGAGAGGCTGTGACCGACTTAATTTCATTTTTGGGTGGAGTATTGCTTTAAACTGAACATGTCCTTGAGGAATGAAAATTGAACATTAAACTTTTGCATGATTCAGGTTGTATTCGGTAGTTTTATTGGACACTCTTCACCATAAAGTCAAAATAAAATAGATTTATCTTTTTTCATTAAATTATAGTGACAGTGTGTTTTACTCTTGATAGCTAAAGTGTATCTGGGACTCAGTATGTAATCATTGGACCTGGTTAAAGGTGATTACTGATCTGTATAAATAAGAAGAAAAAGAGGAATGTGTCTGAAAACAACATTATTCCAACTTTATGTGAAACAGTGAATAATAGCTTTAATAATACTTTGTATTATTTGACCAGTAAAATAACAGCTTGTGATTTGTTGAGTATTTAAGATCTATGTGTGTTGAAAAGATTCCTGTTCATGATCTTTGTGACATTATTACAAAAATAGACAATATTAAGAACTTTTTGAAGTAAGCCACTTAAACCTCCTGAGACTCAGGAAAGTTAAAGTTTGGGCTTTTTTTTTTTTACATTGGCTAATTGATTGGATAGGACACTGCATGATATAATTGTGTTTTCAGATTTTTTTTTTTTTTTTTTGCAGTGGACTTTTTTTTTTTTTTAGTAAAGCTGTGAAACTCTTATCCCCTATAGAGGACAAAATACTTTGCTGGGTCTCAGGAGGTGAAATTTGGCTTCAGTTTTGAGAAGAATCTTAAACCTTAAACAGTTTGTCTGAAAGCCATGACCACACTATTGTTCCGTAATGCTTGATCGCTTAGTAGATCATAACTTCTATTTTATTTCTATTCTATTTTAATGGAATTTAAAAAAAAAAAAAAAAAACTACTCTAAATGTACTGACTTTGTAGAACTTTTTATGACTTTATATTTATAAAGTAAGTAAAGATAAAAGAAGAAGAAAGAGACACATGAATAAAAACAGAGAGGAATGGTCGTCCAGGGGTCTTTGAAGATGAATGATATCTGTAGCGGCACAAATTGATGTTTTCTTCTATTTTTTTTTTCCAGTGGATAAAAATCAAAGCAGCATTTTAGCAAACAGGGAACAATAAGCCTGACCACAGAAACATTTGTGTGTGAATGGCACGACAAATCGTATGTACTAAAGGTCAAAGACAAAGAGGAAGGTTTTGATAAAATGCTTTTGAATGTTTCTTTGTAAAGGGTTGCAAAACAAGTCTGGAAACCTCAAAAAATTCTGACAGACTGGAGACAGTGTACTTGACACACCGGTGTAATGACAGCGAAAACATCCACAATTTAGCTTTTTTTTTTTTTTTTTGAATGAATGAATGGATTTTACTATTATAGTTACTTCCTGTATTGTTTAAGCACTACTATCTTTTCCTCTAACTGACTTGTTAAAAAAAATCAATCTGTTGGATTAAGAATAAACAAACGACGCCCAGGCTAATGTCGCTGCAGAGCACGACAAGGAATGACACAAATTTCACAACTATACAAAAAAATGCACCAGCTGACTCACACACAGGTGAAGGTGTGTAAATCAGCAGCTCTGGGCTTAAGTCCACTCATTTATTATGTATATAGTTTTTGTTGGGGTGTGTGTGTGGCTTATATTTGCGTTGTTTATGTTCAGGGTGACTGTGTGTGCGTGGGCCAGCCTCGAACCCATCAACCTCGGCTCAGGTACATAGTGAGGTTATTCTAAGCTTGCCCTCTAGCGCTTGCCGGTCTGCAGTCGTATTTTCTTCCCCGGTGCTCTTTGTTTCTGCGTGGTGTCCCGAGGTGAAGCCGTCAGTCTCCATCTCGCTGGAAATCCCCGTTCCCACACTGCTAATGTTCCACTGCTCTGATCAGAGCTGTACATCAGCCAATGTCAGGCCAGATACTTTGTCTTTCTCATGTTTCCCCGTAACATTTCTTAGGAAGGAAGTAGATATTGTTTCATTTATTGATCAAGTAAAAAAAAAAAAAAAGAGTTTGTAGCTTCCTTAGTGTGAAGATCATCTTCTTTTCTACTAAATGTCACTTCTACATGTTGAAAAGGAAAAAACAATTTACTTTTTTATTATATCCTTTATTTAACCAGATAAAAGCCCCATTGAGATTTGAAATCTCTTTTTCAAGAGGGACCTGGCATGGCAGCGGCATACAGTGTTACATAATAAAACCACAATTACATTCATACATCAAATACTGACAAATACTCATACTAATAGGAAAATGTTAATGTTGCGTTAAAGCTGCTGTAATCAGTGGACTTTCAGAGCCTGAAGAGGAACAAAGTTGCTCAATCCAAACCTCAGCTACTGTTAATTCTTAATTTTTTTTGTTGGCTTTTTGGAGCTGGAAGTGACCATATTTGAACAACTGGGGCGGAGCTGCAAAAGTATGAAGGGTTTGAGGATGCTGACTTCATAAAGCACTGCATAGCAAAGTTCTGTTATGGTTTTATATTAATCACAACTAGATGACGCTGAGGTTCTGGAGAAAAAAAAGTTTTATTAAATAAAAATAAACTCAGAAAGCAGGTGCACAGTAAAACAAATGCAGTGTCACTATTTCAGAGTCAAACTACTTTAACCTAGAGAAAGTACTTATAACTCCATTGAGAGTAAACCAGCTCTAATAATAGAGTTAAAATTCAGTGTAAAATTCTGCACAGATGCAGTGTAAAATTCAACTCTACGCAGTGATGATTACTGCTAGTCTACCACATTGCATTGTGTGTATTGGACATTTTATTATTCATTGTGTTCTGTTTAATGTGCAGGGGTTCAAGCGAAATTTTAATTGGGTGTAATGGGGGGGAGACTTTGCTCTTTCAAAGGAAAAGCATGTTCTAAGGTGAATGAAACCCATCGAATGACGTTACACCCTTCATGACCCCCACCTTGGAGACCCCTGCAATTCTACTCTTTTTCAATACAAGCATACTTTAAAACACTGACAGTGCTAATATTTGACCCTACACACTAGTGTTGTGAGATTTCAACACAGAGCTGTGTTGATTAGTGTTAAAAAAAATTTTAATTTTGAGAGAGTTGGCCCAACTCTGTCATAGTGTTAAACACTTAACACTTTCAAAAGTGTACTTTTAACACTGTGTGGTGTGGACCACAGAGTTGAATTTACACTGCTGATTTTACTGTGTGGGTGGGCTGTCATACAAACCTGTCAATCAAAACCTGACACAGAAGACATTAAACCTTGTAACTGACCTGAGATCTGATTAAAAGACTGATAGTTTAAAGATGGACCACTAGGCAGTTATTAAAGGTTCCAAATAAAGGACCCCTGTATGTTAATGACTTATTGACTACAGCTTTAAGATACTTGCATATGCTTTGGCTTTATTTTGTAAGAGGTCATTGCCCGTTGGTTTGAATGGAGTTTGAAAGGCAAACACTGTGAAGATCTCTACCATCTTATCCACAGAGAAGTAAATTACAACACAAAACAATAATATTCTAAAAATTAATGACGTAATTGTTTAGTGAGATATGTATCAGCCTCAGGTGTTGAGACAGGTAAGGCCAAGTTATGACAGCTCAGTCTGTCATGTGGCCAAGGACACGTTTTTTCACGTTTATATTATGAAAACCTAAGATAACCAAAAATATGCCAATAATGTCTCATCTTGTAACTAAAATAATCCACTCTACTGATCCACATGATCAGCTCTTGGAGAATGTCCAGTGACGTTGGAGAACAGATATATTGGTTCAGGGTGACACAAGTGGCCAAAGCTTAAGCTAATCAGCTCCAGTTTAGGTGATGTTATTATGTTTTCATCAGAGAGGAAACAGCCAACATTGGAATCTTTCATCTTTAGTCAGAATACCTTTGTCTCCAATGTCAGGGAAAGTGAAAAACAAGTCGTAGCTCCGCCCCTTGTTATGGATCTGCTCCAGTTTGAGGAATTCAGTCCTTGGCTCATGTCCGATCGTTCTAAGTTTCCCAAAAAGTCATTGCAGTAGTTTTTGCTTAATCCTGATGGTAGACGGGCAAACAGGAGTGATTCACAAAGCGGCGTCAGTGGAGGTGAATATTTTTGAATAAACTTCATTTTAATAATTAGTCACAGATGTTTGTCTCTGAGTTATCTAATCAGCCTGACTTACATAACACACATACAGCATAGATACACACATATTTCCACTCTGTCTAATCATAAAAAAGTCTGGTGTAGCTGGGGCACTGTAGCGTTTAACCTTAAAAGGCATCTTCTGCACAAGAGAGCGAACTTGAGCAGAGTGACTCCTGACAAATGACCGTTCATTGATGTCAATCTGACAGTGTTCTGATAACTGGATGGGAGTCAAAGTAGGATTTCTCCATCACCAATTGACAGAAACTGCTGATCTATGTACGTCTGGAATGACTGTAATCCTTTGACCTAATGATGTCATGACAAAAGAGAGATTACTGTAGATTTCCTGTTTTTACTCACAACAAACAAGGGGAAATTGCAGCTTGGACTCTGCAAAAAAATCTGTTTTCATTCACATAAAAGTTTATAGACAAGATAAATCTAAGAATGTTACTTTACACTGATCACTTTTACTCTTGTGCTGTGCAGAAATTCAGTCTAAATACTGTATAATGTTGGAAGGCCAGTCTTTTTTTTTTTTACATAATAGGCTTCTTTTGACTCGTGTGGCTGTATTCATGATGAATCATGTTGACTTTTTTTGGGGTTTTTTCGTGTATTTTTATTTTTGCTATTAAACAGAATGTCTGCAGTTAACTCCTAATTGGATAGCTATCAACAGACATCATCTTGAATCTTGAAAACTTTCCATGGAATTTTATGGGGTGGATTTTTGTGGCATAGATAAAAACATTTGTAGACAGGATAAACTAATGACCTCCCACTCCCACTGTCTGTGAACTTCGCTGCAAAGTAGTTACAGAGATAAGAGAAATTTGTCATGTTTGCCTAAAATTATATTACAGTGACATGAACCTTAGCATCACAAACATCTGATTTGGTTTTCAGTAATGTAACCCTTTGTTAAAACTGTGTCCTGGAGTAGGAGCATGCATATGAAGTTGCTATAAGTAATTACAAGTCAGTCTGTGAAGATGTTCAACAGTGTTACACCTACAGTATCATCAGTGATCATTTCTCTTTCTCCTGCAGTCATCCAGTTTGGGTTCGTCTCGCTGTTTGTGGCATCGTTCCCTCTGGCTCCTCTCTTCGCTCTACTGAATAATGTCATCGAGATTAGACTGGATGCCAAGAAGTTCGTTACAGAGCTACGCAGGCCTGTTGCTACGCGTGCTAAGGATATTGGTAAGCTGATGTGTCTCAAATACCAGACACAAGCCTATATGTAACTCACCCATAAATATCTCTTTGTTTGTCACATCCACCACTGGATATTACAAACTTTGATTATACATTTTTGCATCATTGTGCATCTAGAGAAATATCACGTCTTAGCTGCCGTTGCTGGTTTAGATGTTAACTGTTCATTTGTTTTAGATTGGACTTGAGTCCTTAATGGTCAGGACTTTATATACAAAACACACAATATATCCTATGCATGGGTAATAGCAGTGCTTATTAGGGATGCAGTGAAATGAAACTTTGTGGCCGAAGCTGAATAATATAGTTTAAAAGCTTAGCCAAATACCAAATATCAAATGCGGTTACGTTTTTCACAATTTTTTAATAGTGCATACTATAAATAGCCTAGAATACATTTTTAGACATGTTTTTTAAAGAAAGAAAATATTTATTGAGTATTCTGACATTTTTTTGTAAATGTCCCAGTAGCCTTTGCTTTTCAAAACAAGCAGAACAAAGTTTTTCAGTTATATTAGGCCTTCAAACAAAACAAAACCTGCAGTCCAAAAAAACTAAAGGGCATCAAGGTGGATAAACCCACAACATATGAATTATTGTCCTATCTGCGGTACCGTGTGACGGGGCTCAATGTGATCCAGAAGTCTCCGAAAGCCAATGTCAGGGCTCTCAAGTTTTGAAGTGTGCCTGGAGTGAGATTTTTTTTTTCTTTTTTGGTGAGGGGTGGTGGTGTGCAGAGGAATGTTACTTATTGCAGGGGGGGGGGTTCCTACCGGGGATTCCTTCGTAAGAAAGAATGATGATAATAATGACAATAATTTAACCAAATTAAACAGCAGTGGGCATTGCCTTATTTAGGTCTACACAAACAAAAAACAAATTAAATAAAGACAAACATCTTTAGCCCAAAAAGGGTCCCTTAAAAAGTAGTGGTTCTGTGTGTGTGTGTGTGTGTGTGTGTGTGTTTATGAGTGATGTGTGTTGTAAGTGTTTGTGACAGATTTTGACGCCGTGATGACTGATACTGGGGGCTCCCATTTAAAGCACTGTGGTTCAATGTCAGCCATTTTCACAGTCATGATGGATGACCAAGTTCCATCCAGAGCCAACACATTCCTAGTTTTAGTTCTATTAAGCCTCACTATGGAAAAACCCTCTCTGCATCTGCATTCGAGTGTGGCAGTACTAAGACCAGTTTGGCTATTGTAGACAACCTTGGAAATCTGCTCATTCCAATCACCTTTGAAAACAAAAAAACAAAGAAGCTTAGAATTAGACTCATATATTTTTGCAGTTAAGTTGCTCCTGTTCATGAATGTGTCGCTGAATATTTCGTACCCTATGCTTCAGTGAGGTCATATTCTCCCAGAAACCCTCACTGCCAAACGTTGCTGGGTCTTGGGGCATAGGGATGTTCATCAACTGGTAGTCCAGAAATTCTTCCCTCAGCTGATCTTGCTCTTGAGGTCCATGATATGGAAGCGATTCAGGAAACCTAAAGAACGCAATGTGCACGGAACTCGGAGAAGCAATCAAATGTGATCAAACATTGTAATTGATTCAAAGCTTTAAACCCCTACCTTTCTACAAAGTATGCAGCATCATGCACTTCACACTTGTTCCTCTGCTGGACGTCAACAAACCTGGCATGTTTCAGCAGAGTCCTCTGATTAATCCAGGTGTGTCTGACCATTTACTGAGGTTCATCCAGTAATGAAAGACAGGAAACAAAGGAGCTGGCTTAAGTTCAGGAAGTAGTGGAGCTGTGCATAAAGCCCATTAAAGACAACCTTGAAAATCAAAGGGCAGGATTAACATAAATTTAATGAGAGGTAAAAAACCGTTTTTTTTTTCCTACAATCAAAATGGAATAAATACGTTAATCCAAATGTCATGCAAGCTACTTATTCTTGGATCTGCCTGAGCTAGGCCGAGCTAAATAAAGAGAAATCTTTGAAGTAGGCTATCCTAAGACAAGCGCTGCATAACTTCATCGCATCAGCTATCAAAGTAATGATAAGCTTGAAAATTCAAAGGCAGGAGTGTAGCATAAAGGTTAAAAATAAAAGTTGCTACCAAATTCTCTCACAGGCTCCGTACATGGCTGCACCAATTCATCCTAACATTATCTGACCGCTACACTGGGAATTACAAAATATCAAATTCATTATTAAAATAGAGTAAACTGTGACAATAAATACTTTTATTTATTAAGCTTTTATCATATATAGGCTATGTTTTTCTTATCTGGCAGAGTGTAGGCTTCTCGTTTGTGATTTACCTCAGATGACAGCCATCACTTTTGTACTGAAGTAGGCTACCGATTGGAGGATGACATTACCAGTGGAATCAAAGACATTGGTGGGTTGGAAAAAACATATCGCCGCCCAGCAATAAAAATATTTATTTCCTGAATGGCTGAGAAATTTAATTGTCTGATTGGGTTGGGAACTAGACAAGATGCATACAGTAGCGTTTTGACTCCTTATACAGTTGGCTGTAGGAATTCCTGTGAGGTGAAAAATTATATATTTTTTTCTCAGAGTAAGAAATGCCATGTGTGAGCGTGTGAACTCACTGAAATGCATGTGTCTCATACTCAATGTGTGAGACTTGACACCCAGCTCGACAGCTGTTCAGCTTTTAAATGACATATTAAAGCAGTAGTGCTAAAGGTCTTTGCAGAAGAACCCCTTCTAGATAGTTTGGTTGAACACTCGTTGCAAACTGTAATTCTTTTCTCACTCTCCAACACTTTAAAATATCTCCACACCGTCGACATTTTACCGAGGGTGAGAGGTCACCGCGCCACCGCATGTTGTTTGATTGTGTCATTGCGTCACACACGACTAGTCGGCCGTGCTTTTAACTCACTCCACCGAAGACCGAATGTGGTTTTTTTTGCAATATTCGGTTACCAAATATTCCATGCATTCCTAGTGCTTATTATACTTCAGTCTTGTTAGGCTGTAGAATCCTGTCAAAGAACATTTGAAATACTTTATTTTTCAGTTTTGAAATAAGCGTCTACATCAACACAGAGCAAGCAGAGTTTGCATGTTCTCCGCATGTTAGCGTGGGTTTTCTCCGGGTACTCCGGTTTCCTCCCACAATCCAAAGACATGCACTGATAGGTTAATCGGCTAATCTA
>JAQQZY010138058.1:0-18743 GCA_030068375.1 Ostorhinchus rueppellii | reverse complement strand
TTATCTTTGATAAACGCAACAACACTTCGGATATGCAAATACCTCCCGTTACAAATGATTGCTATGTCAATAAACATAATTTTGCCAATATTTTAGAGACCCCCCCCAACATTTCCCAAATCATGTTTTCTGGGGATCTGATGTTTGTTTCAGGGGATCCAGGATCCCCCGAGTACCCCCGTAATTCGAACAGTGTGCTTAGGATCTTTTTCACTTAGTCCTGTTGGACTCCATGGCGTCTGGTCATCAACACCTCCATGTTTTAAACACAGCTAGTCCTTAAAACCACAACTCGCATGTTGTACTTGTGGATGAAAACAAGTGCATCCTATAAATATGCTACAAAGCTTGATTACATTTGTTTTCATATGTGAAAGGATGTGACATCAAATCTTGTGTCCCAACACTTCCAGAAATCTATTTTTCAGTCATCAATCAGGATATAGAGTCTCTTCTTGGGAATTGTCGACTCACACATGGTAGTGGTTTGGCGTGGCTTCCTTTCACTTTCAGCGTGACTCACTTAGTGGTCTTGTCAGTTCTTCCCTCTGCTGTGACTCACTATGATCTTCTAACTCTCAACATCTTTTCTACTTCCACTTGTATACTTCTGTAGGATCCTGCTTTTTGCAAATGTTCTGTCAAAAATAACTCTGTTAGCCAGACACATTACCCAGATGTCAGGAAGTAAAGAGGAAGTGATAAGCGTGGGTGGGTGGGGGTGGGGGGGTGGCAGACACAGGAAGATGGGAAATCACAAATTTCTAGACAACAATTTTGTTGAAGTATTTATGTCACAGAGGCCCCAGGGTCTGGCAGGGTGGTGTTTAGTAATTTTACACTCTGAGATAGTTTACATATTTCATTCTTGATAAGGCCATAACTGCTGTTTAGGAGGAATTCCCTAGTTATTACTCACTGACAGGAAAGAACAAATGCGCTATTTACTATTTTGTGGCTGTTTATGTGATACAATTAGAATCTAAACACTGAAATGGAAGATAATCTTCATCTCTATGTTTTCATTAATGTATGAAAACTTGAAAATCAGAAAAGTCTTTTCTTTGCTATAGAATGAGTCATTTGTATTGATCTCCATCTGACATGTTTCTGCATTAACTCAGACTGGAACACTTCTCTGTTTTTCTGTTTTTATGGGTGTTGTCATCATGGATTAATGTGCATGTTGAAGCACAGCTGACTCTTAATATCCCCTTAACCCTAAAGTGTAGGAATAGGATAGCCAAACCAAACTCTGGGTTTTTCAGGGGCCTTTCATCGTTTTATGTTCACATATTTAGTGGCTACTGTAGGTCAAGGGTCAGATGAGGGGTGTTTAGTTGGGTGTAGTCTGCAACTTCATAACTAGACCCCACGATATATTACACACAGAGCCTTTAATACTAATGTGTTTGATCAAAAGAAGTGTTTAAAATCCCAGGCTATGCAAAATCAGTCATCATCTGTCATTTATTTCCTCATGTCTGTGGATGGATATAGAGTTTTTGAGTGAAATTTGTCACTTACAGGTATGTGGAAGTTCACAAAAAGTTCATCAGTCAGGAAAGTAGTGCCCACTCTGATGCTGTTGCCCAAACTGACCTCAATGCCACAAATCTTCTTGCCCACCTGCCCTTGTGAAAGGACTTTCAGTTCTGCTTGGCTGCAGCCTCTTTGTGGCAGGGCTATTACTGGCTGAGCCAGACCGCTACAGGCTGGCAGGGTGTGAGACGCCTCAGCCCTGTGTGTTTGTGTGGCGTCTGCGGAAGCGGTGGCCCCTGTAGTAGATGGCAAGCTGCTCGTTTGTCAGTGTGTGCGTATTTGTATTTGTATGTGTGTGGGTAGGTATTTCAAAGGGGAAACGAAACTCTTGTGTGGCAGTGGAGACAAAGAACTTCCCCTTAAGGCATGTTGGAATTGCTGTCAACCCATTTACTACTCTTGGTCAGCCACTAACAAAACCAACCATTGGGCAAGCACAAAAAGCCAAGACACACACTATGAACTCCTAGACCCGTCCTGCATGTCCAGTTACCGACCTCATACTAAACATAGACTTAAAGCATCAACTCCCTGACACAACCGTGTCCATTAATGAGACACAAACAATTAGACACAAACTCCAGCCTCAGTCCGCACCGCTCTTTCTCAGGCCAGTTTCTCTTATCAGCTGCCACTCTTTGTCTTCTCTATTGGAAGGAAACTCCACCACCTCTTCTCCAGTTTATTCAGCAGCTGTTCACACCTAAAGTCTGCCATAGACTTGTTTTCTATGTTTGCTATAGGATGGCTGGGACTTTTACTTAAACGAAGCATCTCAATGCTTTCTCACACTGATCAAGTACTAATGACACACTGTGAACATATCTATTACAAGTAAAGGTAATTTAATCACTCACAACACACAGAAGTATTATAAGAAAAATGTACATGAAGTTTGAGGAAAAAGTTTTTAAAAAAGTAGTCTTTAGTAAAGTAGCTCATATCAGAGCTTTTTTTTGTAACAATAATTTATGATTCATATAATGTATTAATGTGTAAGTTGAGCATGTTTAGTGTTTAAGGATTTACAGTTTTTTTAACCATGTAATGGTGGTTGATCATGTTGTCCTGTGATAACCATGTCTCTAAAAAGTAAACTTTGTGCATTTTTCAGCTAAACCCTGAGAAGGATTTATTTTGTCTAAAAATAAAATATTCGAGCCATTAACAGACACTTTATCATTCACTTTATCAAAAACATAAAAATCCGTACATTAAGGCAGATAGAGGATGACAGACGGAGAAATAATGAGCAATTAAAGCTGTCAGACAAATAGTGGAGTAGTGCTTCTGAAAAAATGGGAATTAGTATTATAAACAGTTTGTGCGTGAGGACAATACTTGAATGTATTTTCTTGTGCCTGTGTCTCTGAGTAATAGTACACGTGACAACTGTTCACTTTTTGTCTCCTTTTTACTTACTTCCCTTCTTTTATACACGGTACCCTAGAGCAAAATATGTTCAACCTTTTCATATGCATTTAGTTCCAGATATAGCGCCAGATATAGCTATAGACCATGTGTGATGTTGATCTGCGTCTCAGTGACATTATTGGACAGACCTTCTCCTTCATTGTTGTTGGCCTAATCTTACTGGCCATCTGACAGTGAGGAAAAGGGTGTGCTTTGTGGAATGCACACATGCTTTGTAAACTTCATATATTCACACAAGTACATAAATGAATACATTTTGCACAAATGTGCACACCTTGCACATGGACATTCTGATTACGTCACCCAAAAATGCACATTCACTGCTGGAAGAGTGTTAGTTCAGACACTGAGATCATGTTTTTCATCTGCAAATATTTAGCCAAAGTGCAAGAGAACAAGGCGTGCAGGCAGCACGTCCTGAGCTGCATGCTCACACTTGACTACTTCAAGTTTCTTACCAGGGTGTGAAGTTCCCAGAAGTCTTTCATCCCAGTGACCTGGTCTGTGCTTTTTGGCCTGGAGCTCCTCCCCATTCTGCTTCGTGGCCCTCACTCATATACTCACACACACTGATAAACACAGCGAACAGTTCTGACTCTCTCAGCTGTAACTGCTGGTGGGCACAGGGCCAGACCCCCACAGCTTTACGTGAGAGACGGCCCTGATGTGTCCCTTTGGGGAGCAACTTTATAAAACCTGAGGACAGACCAGAAACCCACGGAGGGCAGCTGGACTGAGACAGCTTTGTTCTCTGCTGACATGCTTCCAAAGTCAGTCGGTGAACAGAACTCACATTGTGCGCTTTTTCCATGAGTAAACTCAGACTGTCAACACAGCCTCCTCTGCCTGGCCAGGCGGCTCTGGTTCGGGGAAAGACTGTGCTCCTTGTACCGCGGCGTCAGGGGAAGAAAAAACTCATTTAGAACTGAGGTGTTTTTCTTTCTTCAATGAGCTGCTGAGATGCCAGAAATATGCATTGTTTACAAAGGAGCCCATTCTGTGGTCGTGAAGCAATTTCCGCATCCCACCTGTGTGTGAGTGTGTGCATGTGCAGGTTGTGCACTGGGGTCAAAGGTTTTCCATTCTATTAACTGTTATCTTACAGTCAAACTAGAGCATATGTTCACTAATCTGCAGAGACAATTTATCAAGCATAGCAAATCGGGCCTTTTGTGTGTGTCTGAGCTGGAGTATGGCCACCATTGTGATACTAAGATTGGTTCAGTGGTTGCTGACTCACTAATTACAGGCATTTATTCTCAGAGATAGAATGCAAAGTGCATGGGATAAAATCCATTTGCTGCTGACTTTTCCCGTCCTCTCTGTCTGCCTATTGTGCTTATAAATGAGCCAACTAGAAAATTATATTAATTGGACCTGCAAGGGTTGGACCCTTTCCACTGATGGATACAATTCTATTCATTTGAATGACAATGGTATGTCTGCCAGCTGCTTTTCCCAGCGCACTCTAACCCCTGCCATTATCACAACTGAAAGAGTAATCAGCCTTCTCTGGGACACATACAATACACAGAAAGTGTTTTTCAGTGCAGAACGTTGTGCAAGATCGTCCCATGGCATTTCTATGGGTTTAAACAGCGTGAGGTTTTCATATGCAAAACCAGTCTTCAACTGAGCAGCAGCAGACTGTTAGACTTTATTGGAAGTAAAACATTCACCAATCAGCGCTTCCAACTGAAGTTTATTTAACTCCAGCACAGGAATTAGGCCAAAAACCGTTAAAAAGGTTGTAGCCGTCCTTAATTCAGGGGTTTCCTCCTCATTTTCTATGACACTATTCAGTTACAAAGTTTATCAATGAGAGCTTTGTGGCAGTCCTCACTGTTCCCAGGTTGCTTGAGTAAACAGTACAGTACAGATACCTCACACTCCTACTCTATTTATCTAGAGCCAGAAAAATCCTGGCTTTTCTTTATTGCCAATATCATCTGTCAGAAATGCTATCCACACCCATCTAAATAAAGCAGTCATGGTCTTGTAGGACCTTCTCCTGCAGGGTCAGGCAGACTTCAAATCGTACAACTCTACGGTTTAGGTCTGGCAAAGCAGAATGATTCCAGTGATCAAGACTCTGGTCTCCAAACTGCTCTGCAGTTCAATTTCCCCATCTGGTGGTAAAACCCAGAGGGATCCACTTACAGGTCTTAAAATGTGAGAGATGAGGCACATCCTCAGAGAGAATCGTGTTGCGGCATCGAGCTGAACGACTGCAAAAGAGCCAGTCTGTGAAGACCATCAACAAAACTGGCTTCTGGAAATGCTACCAAAACCCCAAGCACTGTTACGCAACCTCAGCCTGCATCATTCTCTCTCCTCAAAAACCAGATGCATGTAAAGATTTTCAAATATTCCTTATAACTAAACCCTAATCCATTTAATTTAACTTTCTCATCATGCAATTGTGTGTTGACACTTTTCGCTGTCTTCTGTTAATGCTGGTGATGATTTAAAGTGTGATTAGGAGATTTCCCCAGTTCTCATCCATCATCCCTGAGTTACTCAGTGCTGCCTTTCCACAACCGCTACTAAGTGTGTGTGTGTGTGTGTGTGTGTGTGTGTCTATCCTTGCTTTTTACATGGATCCTGGGAAATTACTTGGTGGTTGACAATTATAGGACAGGACGTGAGTCTGCACTTCCCGATCTTTTTTGCCTGCACTGTATACATTACAGTGACACTGTGAACGAAAATAAACAGTTTCCTTTGGCTTGGGAAATCCAATATTTGTAAGGTAGCTACTGTTCTCGTACAATGTGGGTATAGAGGGGCGCTCCACTTTTCTTTTCCTGAACAGATTCCAAAATACACCCCTGAGCCCCTTGCCCAGATCCCCAGTCCCGTTCTACTACTTTCCTTTCTAACAAGGGGTATCAGAGCTATTATGCTGGCTCTGGTAAATGAATAGAGAAACAAACCCTGGTATGCTAACTGAAGGAGATTCTAAACTGGCAATAAGAAAGGCCCTGTTGAAGGATGGCTGGTATTAATGACTGATTTTAGAACGCAAGAGCCTGTTTGGATTGCGAGCCGGGCTGAGTGGGATCAGAGGCCCCATAGACAGGATGTGCACAGAGCCTTGTCATGTCTACAGAGCTGCTCTCACTTCTCTGACAGGATGCTGTAAAGCTGTCAGAGGCTGAATTGGGCTTCTGATGACTATGCACATGGCTGATGTGTTGGCTGATTGCATGAATTCATCTCTGAGATTGTAACTGGACTAATGCGGCTCTAAAACAACACGCACTGCGAAGCTGCAGCCCTCACACATGCACATGCAAAAGCAGATGTGTGCATTTTTCTTGTCTACCAATCTGAAAAAATATATTGTATCTCAACATGAATTTATATCTCTGTTTGTGTGTTACAGAGGAGCTGAGGTGTTCTGGGGTGACGTGCCCTTCGCTGCCTGTGCCCTCCTGCCCTAACGGCTCAGTCCTGACCAAGAGTTACACGCCCCCTGCTGGCTGCTGTCCCTCCATACCACCCCAATGCACCTGCGACTTCAGTGCCTGCCACAAGCCACAGTGCCCGAGCGGACAGCGTGCCGTGCCACTCAGCCAGGCCAGTGGACAGCCAGGAGACTGCTGTGATGTCTTTGAGTGCCAGAAAGGTGATTGCACTGAACTGTATATTACGCTGCTTTGATGAGTCTCCTACTGCGGGTAACAGTAGCACAGATGGTGCAAGATATATCGCCTTCGAAGAAACAATTCTTTACTTCAGATTAACATTTTCCTCCCTGCTGACCAAATGCACCCAGATGAAAAGGAAAATTGCTTTATTGGATGATAATTGTTTTGGGGCTGTTTCTGAGGCTGAGGAGCCGCTACTCGTCCTTCAAACGCATTTTTTTCAAGGGTGTATCCACAAATACACAAAGATATCAGCGATAATGGGTCTTTTTAAATTGGTCCTCTCACCTGATAAGAAGTAGACAGCTGGAAAAACAGAGTAAGAAAAAAGGCACAGTTGATGTTCTTGTACAGTATAGGAAAAGTTGCGGCAAAGAGGCTCCGAGGAAAGTCAGAAAGGCAGGGAGGGGACCTGTGGTATTGGTATGTTTACTCTGTGCGCCTAACAAATATTCACTGTTTTACCAACAGAACAAATTCCCATTCTGGCCCTCTACATGTATAAATGAGTGCTGTGTCCTGGAATTAATGGACTTAACGAGCCCAGTGACCAGAAAAGTGCTTAGGCTACAAATTTGCTCAACAGAAGTGCAGTGTCAAAGGGTGCTTGTCTGGTCACACGTCCAAAGGGAAAAGGTTCAACAGTTCATTGATGGGAATGCTTTTTATGTGCTCCATTCCGCCAGTGGGGAGGGTAATCGAGTCCGGCAGGCCGGCGGGGGCTGAATGGCAGCCGTGGGGGCCATGGGATCAGTGTTTTGATAACAAGTGTCTGCTGCTCTTTGGGCCTGGGGCTTGATGCCTTTTGTGTTGCCCCTACCGTCCGTTAGGCCTGCATGACTGCGCGCCCTGTCAGAAAGCTCCACAGACAGGGACCTAGACAAGGACACGCACTGGGCCCCCTAGTCACCTCCCTGGTCCCTCAAAGGCCCCCGAAGCTGCAAGTACAAATGCAAATAAAGTCTAAGTTGCTTTCAGATACCATACCTATCCTCTAATGGAACGCATTTCAACATGGTACCCCCCCTATTGTTTCTGTGTCCGGCTTGGACTGATTAACTTGTTTCCACTGCCCACTTGGCTGTAAGCTGACATTTAGTCAGGGTCAGTGTGTGTGCAGTGACAATAAGCCCCACCTGTGTGTTTTGGCCTCCATCAATGTTTGACTCTTTCCACTGCTGGCTGGAGGAGAACTGTATCTGGGTGGCAGAGCAAACCTGGCAGCTGCATCCAAACCTGATGTCATCTGATGTAATAGATGATCCTGTGTGATTCTGTTTAGTCGTAGTCTGCTGTTTATCAACAGTTTCGCTGGCAGCCATTCTGCATATGTCCCCTGTAGTCATCTCTGGACACAGATTAGATTCGGCTCGTCTTTGTTCCAGTTAGTGTTAAGCAATACCATGCTGCTGTTTCTTGGTGAGCTCAGTTTTGCTACAAAAACATAAAGTTTGAGTCGTTGTAAACTCCTATTACCTCATAGTTGTGTAATATTTTTGCTATTGATTATATAGTCAAAAGGTCCATCATAATGTTTTTTTATATTCTTTTCATATTTTATATTCTTGTCATTGTTCTTCTGTGGGAAAAGTCTTGTTTTCCACTGTGGTTTTCTTGTTAACCACATTAGCACCATTTTAATTGTGGGCTACGAGTGATTTATAGGCTGAAGGTCAATGTTTTATAGGCCTTCCATCTTCACATTGCATCTTCACCTCAATTTAGAGAAGACTGAACATCACAAAGCATGAGTGGAATTTAGACTCTGTACCGCAAGTTGTTTTAGGGATTACTATTAACAAACACTGCGGAAATCACATGTGAGCATCCCCTCATGTGACTTCCTATTGCTTCTCTGAGCGTTAAAACGGTGCCATGCCTTTTGATTTCGGTCAGCTAAAGTGCTTATTGCATTTTCTCTGCTTGGTTATGCTGCACGCAAAGCAGGATGGCAGGAATACAGAGTGAGAGAAAGAAAGAATGAAACGGAAAGATGACAAGGAAGAGAATAAAAGGTCGACAAATCCCTGTTATACTTTCAACTCAGTTGGCCCACCTGCTTTGTATTAGACTACAGTGCTGGTTGTCGGCGAGCATGGGGTCATATGTGCAGACACTTTGAGTCTACACTCAGTGGTATGGTGTACAGATGCTGTTCTAACCCCCACTCTTAGAAACCTCAGTCCTTATGTCTGCTTGAGTCTGTGTAATACATCTACCAGCCAAACTGACCCAGTCCTCTGGAGTCTGGATACCGTCTTACATAACCCCGTTGCATCACTTCCCTCATACCGAAGTGTATTTGATGAGATTATTGTGTGGTTAGTTAAAGTCTTTTAATGCTGAGTCACAAAAACCACTGTGGTGCATTTCAATGTGTAATCTAGTATTACCATTGCAATGTAATGCTGTAATCTTCCCCTTCCTTTGGCCACAGAACTACTGTAATTAATCCTAAACGATTTATCAGATTTGTAGCATTTTGTGAAAATAGCAGCAGATTTTATTTTTCTTTGTCCTTTACACGCAATGTCAGCATTCAATGCTTGTTTAGATTCTTCATTTTATTTATTAAAGTTTCTTTAGGTTAATAGAAGGCCTGCAAGATATGAGGCAACATGCAATAACATTCTTCAACAGTGGATGATTATTTGACAGATGTATATGACAAACAAACAAGCTAACCTCACATTCAATACAAAATTAACACCAATTTATGACAAATATGAGTCAAAAAGTGCATCGAGGGGTCAAATGTGAGAATGAATAATTTATATAGTATGTCTACAGACGTATAACAGATTGTGCATGTTTTTGCCTTTCACTAGTAAACTAGCGACGTTTTGCCTTACTAGTGCAGCAAACAGTAGCGGATATCGAGGATATGTAATAAATGCTCATTCGGCTTGCCATAGGGGTACAGGACACGATTTAGCATCCCAGCTAACTGTTTTATATGTTGTTATCCAGGCTAAATAAGTGAGTGCCTCCACATGAATCGCTGTGTCTTGGGTTTATGCACATCCAACAACCAAAACAACGCAGACGGAATAGTCTGCTTACACTCGTCGAATAAAGCCTACTCGGCTGAATGTTGATCCAAACATTGGTTCACTCCACCTGCCACCAGCGCACCAGAGCCCGGGTTCTGCCAAAGCCTCAGACCCACTACTGTTTTCTTTAACTCCGCGCTGCAAGACTCCAACTCCTTTTCAAGACTTGATAGATCCCTGTGAAATTCCCCCTTGCTTGGCTTCAGTGTCTGATAAATGCCATTCCACCCACCAGGCTTAACCTCAGCCATACCTCAGCACCGTTTGCTTCAAATAAATATCTCCGTCAATAGGAGGGAATAAATGGGTGTTTATGGATTTGTAATTGATTGTTTAAAGTTGGGACATTCTCGCGCTGATCGAGTTTGACATTGTGATGAAAGCTGCATATTTCTGCTGTGCAGTCATAGGGACTAAAGTGTGGCTGGAATCCCTGCCAAATGTGATGGACACCTGACAGATGGCCTTTGTCTCCGGCAGTGTGTTGAATATTACCTTCCTCACATGATGTTCAGTTTAAGGTCTGTCTGATTTATATTTGCCTTGTTTTTCTTCACAGCCTCTCCCAAATGCATTCATAATGGGAAGGAGTTCTTGGAGGGGGAGGTGTACAGAATGGACCCCTGCTGGCTGTGTCAATGTCGGGGTGGAATCTCCTTCTGCTCCAAGGCAGAGTGTGCAGAGTTGGACTGTGAAAACTTCTACATTCCCGAGGGCGAGTGCTGCCCTGTCTGCATAGGTACATTCATCTACTTCTGTTTTGAGATGCAATGTTCTGAATCTGAATTGTTATCGCAACTGGGAAATGTTTTGAGGATTCAATGGCCGATGAGGGGTTATGCATTGACACCTGCCAACGTATGCAGGAAAAGGAAGAGGAGAAATTAAAGTTCATCTTGCGTAAGCCTTACCTCCAATGACCCTACCATAATGGCTTCACATAACCTTCCCTGTAGCGGTTATATCCATATTGTAGTACTTTCTGATATTTTGGAACTGTTTTCCCCACAAAAAAACAGTAATTATTGGATTCATATTTAAGTGGCTGACTGTCATAAACTAGTGAAAAAATGCCATCTGTACGTTAAACCTGCTAACATTTGCATCTTACATCAAAGCTTTTAGTGATTGAATTAACACTCGGCCTATATTGTGAGCGTAGCTGTCAAATCCATGTTGTTGTACTTTCTGTCATCTATCTGATATTTTTGAACTTTTTTGCCACAAAAAACTTCTACATTCCAGAGGGCGAATGCTGCCCTGTCTGCATAGGTACATTCATCTACTTCTGTTTTGAGATGCTATGTACTGAATCTGAATTGTTATTGCAACTAGGAAATGTTTTGAGGATTAAATAGCCAATGAGGGGCTATGCATTGACAGCTGCTAACATATGCAGGAAAAGGAAGAGGAGAAATTAAAGTTCATCTTGCTTGAGCCTTACCTTCAGTGACCTTACCATAATGGCTTCACATAACCTTCCACCACAGTTGTTAACATACCTCGCATACAGGAGGCACACTACAGAGGCAGCGGGGGAAACTTACGAACATAAAAACCCTCACTAAGTGTGTACTACTTGTAATATCTGGCTTTGGCTTATAAGGAGGGGGCCTCTTTCACAAACACATGTGCTTAAAGCCAGGTAGGAGCCTCTAATATGTGGACTTGGAATAGTTAAAAATGGGCTTCAGTGCATATGGCCGCCACATTAGAGTCTGCCAGAAACTAGCAGATAGAGACGGTCGCCAGCTTTGGCTTCTGCCTGCGTAGCTATAGTCAATCAGAGAAAGGAAGACAGCGGATCATGTTAGGTCAGTGTTGGAGGAACAGTACACCTGGAATGTTCAGGCGTTTAGGTGTATGGAATGCTTTCATCTTTTACTCATGGCTGCATTTACTTGCTGCATGCCTCACGAAGGGGAACTGTAAAGCCCTTAATCTAGATTAAGAGATGTTCGTATGAGGATGATTGGTTTATTTTTCTTTATTAAAGCTGTACTAATTCATCTCTTATTCATTACCAGTGTGTGAAGCGACTATCTGCACTGTCAACAGGACATGTGTAAACCCATAATTACCACCTGACAGTGCAGTTCCCCTCATTCCTATAGCAGACAGTGCTTTGGTTTTACTGGTTGTAACTTTACTGGCTGAAGCTTGTTTTGCTTAAGTCATCATCATTACTTGTGTTTAAGTATGGAAAACTCAGATGAACGTACTATAATATAGGCTCCCAATACCCATCACAAGAAATCTGCATGTTATGTCAAGAGAGGGTAAGGTTTAATTGGATACACACTGGAATTTGAGCCGTTTTGGTTTCTGCAATATTGATTTTGTTGACACCTTTATTTAAATTTTGTAAAAAATATGACATTTATTAAGTGACACTGTGATCTCCAAGATTTTAGTGTTCGTCATAAGGAGTTTATTATAAGTTACAGTATGGTTGGTGAGAGAGAAAATATCTTGCTTGGGTTAATCACAGCCAGATGGACGGAACCTCAGCAGTCGAAGTGGATCAGATAGGGCAAATGGGACTCCTGTAGCGAGTACACAGCACCATTTCTTATTTTTGTAAGTAAGATGCACCAAATACAGGAACATGTACCCACGCCTGTGTTATAAAGAGAAAACCTTGAGCTCACCTCTATTTTTAACTAATGTAAAGTAAAATAATGCCAAAATGAGGCTAACACAATTTACATGAACTCATTCTGACCTTCGATTTGTTTCTTAACATAACGCTACAGAAAGTTTCTCATGTGCTTTGACTTGTCATGTGACTTTAGAGGTCGCTGGTTAAACGCGCAGGGATGTGTTCAAGCTCTCAGCCAAGACTTGGGTGGACAATGCACGGACAGGCAGTTATGAACGTCATCGTCTTTGCAATGTTTTGAATTATCATTCTCTCATAGGATGAAATAGAGATATCCCATATCTCATCTGTTTCATTTCAACTTAAATCCCTACATACATTGTTACAAAGCCAAACAGCCCCTTCCCATTTATGAATATAGTTAAGTCATCTTTGTTTGACTAATTGACTCAATAGTCCGTGGTGAAAAGTCAGTTTCCCCATTTCGTTAAGTCCCTTATGGAGTATCCTGCTTCCTTCAGCTCTGCTCAGACTATCTCCTGTTAACTCAATTACAGTAGGGAATGCACTAAAAAATACATTGGACTCTCTCTCTCAGGGTTTTTATTCAATTCATGGTAGCCAAACTAAACTATACATCTGACTGAGCTAAGTTTCAGATCAAAGATTGCTGTGTCCTCTCACTTTTCTCCCTAAACCACAAGTGTATATCTTTCTTTCATCTCTCAGATGTGGAGTTACTGTCAATGGACAGCACTAAGGCCAGTTGCTGGGTGAATAATAAGCTGCGAGCTCATGAGGAGCAGTGGAAAGAGGATGACTGCACCTTCTGCCAGTGTGTGGATGGAGAACCACACTGTACAGCCATGGCCTGCAAACAGAGCTGTCAGAACCCCGTCAAGATCCCTGGAGAGTGCTGTCCCTTCTGTGAAGGTACAAACACATGCTTTTACGTTAAAACTACAATAGCACTTGTTTATACATATCGTATCTATTGTAGAAGCTCTACATTCGTCCACATACCACATGGAGGACGTCCTAGGGCCCCGCAGAGACCATGTCGACATGGGCTCATTAAAGGGGAGGCCACGAAGCATTCTTCAAGCGGCAGGGTTCTTTGTGTTCCTTTATTACCCTTGCCCGCCAAAATGAGACCCACCTGTGTGTGTGAGGCTGCGGCGTGCTTTTAACGCAGGAGGCTCCATAATTTAAGTGGATCCTTTTTTTGTGAGCGTAATTAGTTACAGCTCGTTGGGCTGCTCCTCCCACCGAACGTGGCAAGAGACATTTGATGGAAATAGATGTTGTGTTTGTCCTGTGCTTGTGTGCAAAGGATAAGTTCATGTTCGTGTTGCTTGGAACTATATGGAAATGTTTGTTTTCATAATAAGGTTTGGGCTCGGCTAAAGTCTGTCCAGGGGACACGGTTATTGTCAGTGGTTGTTAAGGACAAAACCGGGCTCTTCACACACATCCACAGTATTAATGGGAGTCACTTCAACACAATAACACAGAGGTATAATCCCTCTCACAGTGCGACCCACCCTGGTGTAATTGCTCTACATTTATCTGTAATTACAGTTTACTCCAAAATAAGAGTAGTGTGAATAGGTAGCTATTACAGTTGGCACAGAAAGCAGCATAGATGAGGTATTACACCTGAGGCCATCACAGTAAAAAACACACAAAAATACCAAGAGAGTCTCTTTGTTGTTTTCGTTGTAAACTGACTGCCCCCCCCCTCCTCTCTTTCTCTCCCTCCCTCAGAGCCTTCTTATGAAACTGTTAGCCCTCTTCTCTGTCCTCCCCTGGAAAACTGCTCCTTGTCAGGCAGTGAATGTCCCTTTGGCTTCCTGCAAGACAAGAATGGATGTCTGCTTTGCCAGTGTCTCAACAGTAAGTCAACTTTCCTTGATTTATTTTGGGCCTAACAGGTAAAGGTTTTAGGGATAGACTTGCTGAAGAATGAGCAAATTTGTGACCTGATGGATTATTTCTTGCTTGTTGTTGCTGGACATTCATGGCTAGATTTATCTGTTTGCTCATGTTAACGTCAGTAACCACTTGTTTTTGACGGCAGCATTCATGTACTCTTATTAAGCATGTCTTATTCGTGTCCATGGCTACAGTCTTTGCAAGAGTCTGTGTCACAGGAATGTTCCTTTGAGCAACCCCATAGCAGTATAGCCTTGGCCTGTGATGGATGGTTATGCCCATGATCTGATGACTTTTTCCTGACCTTTTTCAGATGACTCCTGCCCTGACCTGGGTAAATATTGTTCCCTTCAGTGCCCGATGGGATATGAGAGGGATGATTTTGGCTGTGAGGTGTGCGAGTGCAGCATCCCCATGCCTAAGTGCAGACCTTTGACATGCACTAAGACCTGCCCTTATGGATATGTGTAAGTACATGCAGTGACCGTGAGGAATTTTCATTCTAAAGTCCAACACTGCTCGTTTGTCATTTCTGTTTTTCAGCCTGCTTAAAGGCATTAGTGGCTGTCAATTGCAGAACATATTGATGAAGTATGTGGAAACCTACACTTGCAATTTTATAATCATGTGAGGGGAAAAATGGTAATCTTTGGAAGTTATGTTGAAGTTGAGTATAACAGTGTCTTTGTGCTTCTGGTCTAAAGAAGGTAGAACTGATCATTGCAACATCAAACGGCCTACCTTGGTGGTCATTCCAGGTTTTCTAAATGTGTGTGAGAAAATATATGTGCATGTTTGTTTGTGTGTGTGTGTGTGTGTGTTTCATTGTGAGGTCCACACTTGCCTCTCAGCCCCCTGCATCTCTCCTCCTAATCCCATTTAACCCAATCAAACATCTGGAAGTGCTCTCTACCAGGACGCTCGGTCCCCCGGCACCACTCTCATTTCATAAATCATCGTTCCGTCTCAAAACAACGATCAAAAACACATCAGGACAAAAGCAGCCTTTATGAAACGTATACAGTTGGGATTCTTCTGGTATCTCAACCATGCTCTCTGGAGCCAAGGCTCAAGATGGGCCCGATATGTCTGCGCAGGATGCCAGAGGAGAAGAGAAGAGAAAAGGGGAGAGGAGTGAGGATGAGGGGGATCCTGTGGGGGGAAAAAGAGGAGCAGGAAGTCCTGGCTTTATCCGTCATAAGCAGCTGTTTAGGTCTAGCTTTAGAAGTTTAAAATCCTCAGAGAATTTGCCAGCTTTACAATGCAAATTTGCCTTTTCACACAGGACCTGTGCATGGAGCCACCACAAAGAAACAAAGGCACAAAGAAGCTCTGTGTTTACTCGTGTGGTATTGATGACATCCTGTGAGCACTGTTGGTGTACATGCAACGCTCCAAAAGCAGAAGAACGCAAACTGTTTAAATAATGTGTTGCACCTCTCTCTTGTGTTTAGAATTTAGATGACAAATGGCATTAAGAAGCATATCAGCAGGATGTTCTTATGCCTGGAATTGTACTTGATGTGACAGAATGCTGGTCTTAGTCTGTTCTCCTTCCTTAATTTGCTGAAAATCATCACTGTTAGCAGACGAGTCATGAATGGCGTTCTTATGGCACACTGGAAATTGTGCCGATCCAGCAGTCCCAGGGCCGGGGCCCCCATTGCAGCCCCGAGCACCTCTATCCCCCTGGAGCCCAAAGCACTGCTTGGCATTCCACACACCATCTTTAAACAAAGCACTGCTCTAAGGTCACAGAACTCTCTGTCTCCGTATTTGTACAGTGAGGCACTGGCCAACCCCTCAGTGTTGTTTCAATAGCTGTTATTGCTGTTTCAGCATAGATAGGGTTCAGTGTTTGCTGAGTCTGACATGCTGTATACTCTGGTGGACCCAGCACTGTGAATGAGGCATTCTTTAAATACATCACGATTTGTAGAGTAATTACGTAGCCCTAACATCACTTGCAGAGGGATGCGGAAAGACAAGGTGATGGGTGACAGAGGATCTAATCAGTGTACATACAGGCATCTAACCTCATCAATGTTTTATTAACCACATAATTAGATCCAACTGGTCCATTTGTAGCCTCTGCAGCATCTTCACTTCACATCATTCCTCCCTCAGAATAAAAGTACATCATTTGAGTGTCATTTCCCACTCTTACCTGGATTCTTTTAATCTTTTGTGAGTTTCACAAACATAAGTTCACCTTACACCAGACCATCAGTGTGCCCTCTAGTCTGGCTCTTTTTTATGCTGCCCACAGAGAAGGACGGAGTACTTTTGCATGTCTGCCACAAGGCGTTTGGACATAAAAGATAGCAAAAAGGCGAATTGGAAGCATCTGAATTGGCTTTAGATTGCTCTTTGCAGAGTCTCTGGGTAGGTATGAAACCACAGGGATCTCACGTGTTGGCTTTTTATTTGGCCCTCTTCAAAGGCAACTAATATAGAGAGGGAAAAGCAGGTCCAGATGTTGATTATTACCGGACTGAGTTTCTGGCTTCACTGCACCATAACACCGTAATACTCTTTAGACTTCTGTTTACCCTGTGGATGTCCTCAATGTGAAGTCGTTTTAAACGCTCTCTTTGAGTGGCTCAGAAGTGGTCTTGTTTGCTTCTTCACATACTTGTGATATATGTGTTTGTGTGTACTAGAGCATGTATGTTTGTTTTTCTGCAGAAGGAACAAGCATGGCTGTGAGATGTGCCGTTGTGTCAAGTGCCCCCCCTTCACCTGTGATAAACACTGCAGTGACGGCTACCGTCAGAACAGAAAGGGCTGCTCCATCTGCATGTGTAAAGGTAACTGAGCTCTAGGATAAATGCAGAAATATCCTAACAGTTTAACCTACTATAACATCCTAATAGTGTTATGATGAGGGTGGACTGATCATTCAGGATTGTTGATTTTTAAAAATTATTATTCTGTATTAGCCCGCTATAGTTGTTATAATGTATCAGAGAGGTGATTGCAATGGTGAAAACTTTTATTTCATTATAAAATCAATCTTTCTAAGTTGCAAAATATAATCTGCAACAAAAAAGCCTCCCTTCCTAAATTGTAACTGCATAATCATCTAGTAAGAAGAGATGAACATAAATGAAACGACTAACCTCACTGGCAATTTCGCCTAGCTTCCATAACAAACAAAGATAAATGAGAAATACGTTTGCCAGTAAGAAAAAGTCTTAGTAACCGAAGCGATTAAATCTAACATTGCAATTATATGACTTAAGTGAGCTTTAAACGAGTGATATTTTGCTGTTTTTAAATGGAATTATACATTTTCAGACATTTCCCTGTGGTCTACATAAACTGTAAATGCTCTGCTTGGGTGTGAATTCTTCATTAATTCAACTCCACGGGTCCATCTTCAACCCCGTTTCTGAGTAATGACACCAGAAAGGTGGTTTTGAACGCTGGCCCTTTAAATGCACATGAGCCACTTTATGCCCCGCCCCCTCCAAGTTGTTGACTGTGCTGCTCTCCCCCCATTCAGCTACTTGTGTTTGTTTACACTGAACATTTTAGGTAATCTGCTCGAAGTTTGTACATATTTTCAGTATGGACTACAACCGCTGCTGCTGATGACCAATCATAGTGACTCTGAGAAATGTTCATCAGAAGTCTTGACGTTATATGTGCAAATATAGTGACGTAATTAGTCATAAAACATAACAAATTAAGCAGGAATTAAAACAGGTTGTAGAAATCCACTTGATTTTCGCCAAAATGAATATAAAGATAGCTTTGCAACACCTGGAGGGTTCAAATTCAAACTTTATCAACTATTAGGGTCCAAATACACAAATAAAATAAATGAACCAAAGACTAATAAAAGCGGGTTTAGCTAAATATGAGCTCTTTAAGACAGTGGTGAGCAATGATTTTGCTTTAAGGAGGAAAATACCTGATTTTACCTGAATCAGGTATGCCGATTCAAAATTTGATATATTCTCCACCATGTCATGACTGGAATGTCATGAGTTATGATTAATTCCGTAAATAGCCTTTAGTAACACATCATCACCCTCTTAAAATAATTGCCTAAGTCATTTAATTCTCTCATGTTCCATATTTGATTGACCTTGTTGTTTGGCATCTGTTGTTATAACTGTTTTGATTAAAATTGTTACAAAATATCATACATTCAACAAATGGTTAAATTTTTTGTGTTTCCTGAAAAATCGTAAAAAAAATTACTTGGGTGATTATTTGAAGAAGTCGTCGGTATCCTGTTGAAGTTTTCATTCTATAAATCCCATTCTACCGGACCCCAGACTCAGTAGTTCATTGTTGATAACGTATTCCCCTAAATCTCAGCTCTTTGAAATCAACATCTTGAGATTAATTTGTGAAAGTGGTGCAAAGTTTTCTGTGGAACGATAGAGCTCAAATAATGATCGACTGTTGAGGCCGTACTAAAAACGTATGAACAGATGGTTTGCAGAATGTCATCCACTCACACTTTGATTTTTTTTTTTTTTTTTTTTTTTTTTTAAATATGTTTGTTTT
>JAQQZY010138002.1:0-18781 GCA_030068375.1 Ostorhinchus rueppellii | reverse complement strand
ATCTCTACACATTTGCTACACTCTGGCTGACTCAGAAATGAGGCCCAATGTCCAAAATACCGGAGTGTCACTTTAAACTAGTAGCAATTCTCAGATGAATCACCAAAATAAATCCAGTACCAAGATTCTAAAAAGTGGAAGTGATTGGTTATTGTTTGTGACTGATGATAAGTCTGGGTTGTTTTTGTTTATAAAACAGGTGCTTTCTTAATTCTTATTGGCTGAGCTATGTTGGAGACTGGTAAAATACTCAAAAAATACAGATATGACAGCATTGCATCAATATTACCATGTTTACAAATGTTTGATTTTGTTAAGAATTGTGATTTACATGGTGAGATTTGTGAAGCTTTGGAGAGTAATAGAGAAAAGGCAAGATGGAGGCGGGGCTTTATACCTGAAAACAATCCATGACCTTTAGTAAAGTCACTGGAAACCATGTCGCTTAATCGACATCACTGTGTATTTTCTTCGTTTTCTTAGAACTTTGTCATTGTTTAAATTGTATTTTCATTGTAATGACTGTGTATGAAAACCACCTAAAACACTGCCTGAAGAAAATATGAAAAATAATGCTCTGGTTAATTGGTTTGATGGTCGTAATCCTGCTAAACCCTATTTCTTCATCATCGGGTAAGTCTTCAAATTGGCAACATCATCTGAATATTGATCAGTATGGGGAAAAAAATCTTATTACATTAGATATTTTACCAGATCCTCATACAGTCCACATTCCTACACTATGTTGATGACTGTGCATGACTGTTTGAGGTGTTTTTGTTAAGTTAGTGTGTGTGTTTCTGGTTTTCCTGTGTGTGTTTGTTCCCTCCTGGCCTTCTCACCCAGTCTGTGATAGAGACAGGGCGGTCTGGGCTTTAACAGACACAGGCTGCCTCCACCAGCCCATAGTCTGCCACTCTCTGATAATGTTTATTGATTTGTAGCAAAAACACAATTTGATGGAGTGGGGGAGGAAGAAGAGGAGGAGGAGGAGGAGGGTTAGGCAGGGGAGGAGATATGGGGGTTGTGCTGAAGAAGAGTGTATTTGTTTGACTGTCACAGCTTGGATGGTGCAGTGAGACAAACAGAAATACACCACGGATGGCTTTTGGGTTTATTGTCTGAAGTCATTTTTATCCGTTTAATCATCCCTTAGTTTTTCATAAATAAGAAGATACTTGTTTATTTCATCAAAACATCTCCAGTTTAGAGCATCACATTAAAAACGTAGATGGTGTTGAAGTAGAGTAGGTTACTGGGAGTACTTTTCATAGATTAACACACCTTCTACCTCCATCCACATCCACCTGTTTGATGTTTGGTGTGTGTGTGTGTGTGCGTGTGCGTGTGCGTGCGTGCGTGCGTGTGTGTGCGTGCGTGCGCGCTAACCCTCCCAATGTGAACATTTAGTTTCCAGAGTAAGTCTATTATGTGAACTGTGTTTGCCGGAGCCCCCTCCCATCTTTAACCTCTGAGATGGAGGGATGAACGGTGTCTGCAGGTTGGCCTACTGTTAGCTCTGGGGTCAACTGTGTTTGCCCAAGGGTGTGTAGATATGTGTGTTTCTGTGTACGCAGGGAAGAACAAGGAGGCGTGTGTGTTTAAAGGAGACGAGGATGAGAGACAACATATTAGGACGACAAACCTATGGTCTGTTTAACACCGTCTCTGAACAAACGCTCATACAATGACATGATGGACGCAGTGTAGGTGCGCGCCACTGTTCATTAAAGATGGCTTTGACAGTCACTACATCCCAGACTACACCACCGTTCATTTAAATATTTTCTTTTACTTGTAAAATAATATAGGCACAAATATCAATCATATTTATTAGCGTCTGAAAATCTTGTTGAATCCTTGGAAATGGTTACCCAGACTGTTGGCAAGAACGTATGGTTATGAAATAGTAGGTGAATTAACCAAATGAAAGCATTTTACGACCTATGTGAGTTATATCAAATTGGAGGAGTTTATCAGCTTTAGGAGCTCCTATATTTGATTTGTCTGCATCATAATGGGACTTTCACCCTTAAATAGGCAAGAATTTCTAAATAAACAGAGGCCAGTTTTTAAGCAGCGTTTATGAGGCTGATTGACTCACTGTTAGTTTGCATTTGTCAAATTCAGATAAACGTAAACATGATCCTGACCTTCCAATCCTGCCATGTCAGTTATTGGCTACTGCGACAGGTAACCATTTCAATCACTGATCAATTGATACATTTGTAGATTTAACGATTTATTATGATGAATGCATCAGTGTGTCGGCCTGTATCGGCTGATATTCACCTTCCTGACAGTCATGAACCTTTGAACAAATAAGATAATGTTAATAATCGATGTTGTTGTAGACCCACAGTCTGATCACAGCTAACTACTAACATGAAACTCAGTGACATGAGCATCTGGCTCCAGCTGCCGTCCAGTTCACAGTACCCAGTAGTTTTGCCTCAGTCTCCAGTAGTTAAAATCTGAATGCGAGCACACAGCTTTGAGCTATGGTGTTTAGTTTTCTAATGGCTAGCATGGTAGCAGGTAATGGCAAAACAATATAAAACAACATAAACAGTAAAAAGACGTCTGTGGTGGTGATCAGTCTAATTTTAAGTGTAATCCCTTTAACATTGCCTGTCTAGAATTTCAGCATCATCACGCCCCTGATTACTGTGGAAAATTAGATTATTACTCCGTTTTGAACTAGACAATTCCATAAGAACATCATATCACCAATGTGATTCCATGAAATGGCATAAATATACATGCCACTTTTAATTGGTGTGTTATCTGTATGCATTATAAGCTTTCCACATGTATGTTCACGCCACGCTGAATACCACGCACTGAGGGTTAGGGTTATGTGAACTGGAGATCTTCACGTAAATTCATACACAATCATATGGTGCTGAATAACAAGTGAAAAGATGAAAACGTGTATGCATGGTACATAAATGTCATATGAACTGGCATGACATAGAATGTGATTTCATGAGCTCAGTCTCCATATCACAGTCCAAACTCATACTTCAGGTTATTCTCCTGGTTGTTAAGGAGAACGCACGTCTTGGAGAACACTTTGGAGTGAGCATTTTTATTTGGCTAAACTTAGAAACTTGAATAGAAAATATACAAAACCTTCAAGACAGAAATGTAGCAACTTTAATTTAACGTTTTACCAAGCACCACTAAATCTAAAATCTCAGCCCACTCTGGACCCTGTAAGTTGCAGTTCGTTGTACTCGTATAATCGTTCAGCCTGACATTGAGTAACTGTCTCTACTGTACATCATTATTCCTGGAGCTGTGGCTGTGACGACTGGGCTAGAGGAGAGAACTGCAAGTGTGTAAATTAGACCAAAATAATTATGCAGAACCACTTATGATTATGGAAAAGACCCAATTCACCCCTTTTGCCCCTTTAACTCTGTCAACCACACAAACCCCACTCCTGCTTCTCTTGCTCTCTCCTCTACCTCCAGCTCTTTTGTAAGTTGTAAAGCAAGCAGTGGTTGACAAATGACACCGGTGGAAAAGGCAACCATTGTCCTTCAGTGTAAGGGGGGCTCCCCCCCTTATTTTACGTTTCCTGAAGGAGGGAGGGAACGAGGTGAGTGTGAGTCGGTTAATGTGTTCCATTCAGCAGACATTATACACAGGTTCAATAAAGCAGGAATCTGCTCTATACGCTGGGACCATTGTGCCATTGAGCATGGCTAAAAAGGCCTCGTACAAGCCTCGCTGGAAAAAAATAGCCCTCAGCACCACTCCAGTCGAGAGCAGAATAGAAAGGGAGAGAGCAGGAGAAATCACATGTGTGATGTAGAGAAGATGAGGGGGGTGGAGTGACGTGAGGGTGGCTTCATTCATGTTGTCGAGTTATGCTGTCCTGCTGGGAAATGAACCTTCCCAACTGTTGCTCTCGGGGTTAACATTCTCTGTATAAAACCATTAACTGAGCTTTTTGAGATTAAGCAACAGGAGATGATGGACAATAAAAAGATGTAAGATGTGAAGCCAAAGTTCCATTTGAGTTTGACAGATTCGACTGTAACTGAAGCCTGTGTTTCTGCAGACGTGACATTATTTCTTGTGGCCATAGTTGAATATTTGATCACCCTTGTCTGTTGCACACAAGCTCCTCTGTCTCTCTCTCCTTCCTAACAAGACACCCCTCCACTCACATTAATTAAATCAAGACTTCACTAGGCTACTTACGCACAATTCGCCCCCTCCGGTCCTCGCCACAGACCCCTCTGATTAGGCCGGCCCCTGTCATGCATATTCACATCGCTGCAGTGACAGCCTTTTAACGAGCTCTTACCTAATCACAGGAAACAATGTTCATCCTGTTCTTTTTATTCCTTCTTTTCCCATTTCCCTTTCATGCGTCTTTGGCTTTCATCTTCCCTGATCCCCGCTGATATCAGATGGGCTTGACGCTCGGATGGAGAGAACGATGGGAGAGACACAAGTGCAGCTCGTCCCTAAATAAACCGCATTTCACAAAGTGACTTGGACACAGAAGAGAAGTTCAGCTCTATCTCCTCCCTTTCCCTCCTCCTCCTCTTCTCTCTCCTCCTCCTCCCTTCCTTTTTACATGTCCAATAGACAAATTGGATTAACAGCTATTGGATTAAATGGTAAAATGGTGGGATAAGAAATGAGATGAACGTGCTGTGATCACAGCTTTTAATGTTTTTCTGTGTCTCGTATTCGTTTGCCTGTTATCCTGCCTCTCTCCCTCAAGGCTCAAAGAAAAGACGAACTGTAGGATTTCCCTCATTTTCCAAATGGATATGTTGTTTATAGGAAGGATTACACTGTCTTCTCATCTGTATCACGAAAAATTGATGACAATAAGAGGTTAATTTATCATTAGTGGTGATGATCAATTTATCATGTAAATCATTTATGAATAAAATTGATCCTTGTTAAGAAAAGTGATCAATTTAACCAAATACCAATGTCCAACTACCATCAGGCAAAGGCAGGTCCATCCTGGACATGATGCCAGTTCATCACAGGGCTGATGCATGTACAGAGCTTTGGAAGGAGGAAGCCAGAGAAATGTAATGTATACAATTTTATGAATAGAAGGCCTTTTTTTTTTTTTTTTTTTAAACTAAACCCACTTTTATTAGCCTTTGGTTCATTTATTTGTGTATTTGGACCCTAATAGTTCAAAAAGTTTGAATTTGAACCCTCCTGGTGCTGCAAAGCTATCTTTATTCATTTTGGCAAAATCCAAGCGCATTTCTAATACACATTTTAATTCCTGCCTAAATTGTTACATCTATAACTAGTTACATCACAACATTTGCACATATAAGGTCAAAACTTCCGATGAACATTTCTGAGTACGACATGATTGTTTGTCAGCAGCGGTTGTAGTCCATACTGAAAATATGGCCAAACCTCGAGCTGATTACCTAAAATGTTCAGTTGTTGGTTGAACAGGACAGAGCAGCACAGCAAACAACCTGGAGGGGGCGGGGCATGAAGTGGCTCATGTGCATTTAAAGGGCCAGCGCTCAAAACCACCTTTCTGGTGTCATTACTCAGAAACAGGGTTAAAGATGGACCTGTGGAGTTGAATTCAGACCCAAGCAGAGCATTTACAGTTTATGTAGACCACAGCGAAATGTTTTAAATGCATAATTCCATTTAAAAAAAAAAAAAAAAAAAAAAAAAAAAAGCCAAACATCACTCCTTTAAAGTAGGGTCTCAATGTCTACACAAATCTACTGTAAAGCGTTTGATTTTTGGATTGATACAGAACATGCAAAGTGTCCCTTCTTTAAGTAGTTTTTAATACAAACATTAAAAACTACTAAAAAATAATAATCATTTTTATTTTAAAATTTTTTAATTTCATTAATTTCTTCAGCATGAGTCATGGTCTTCTGGTTACAAAGCACTGTACCGCCCAAACACACATGAATCCCACCCACTGTAACTATAATCCACAGAATCATAATACTAATTAACTTTATACTTACCTAAAATACTTGGATGAGAAAAAGATGACGACAAAATGAAATATTTAAACTCTAAAAATTTCTTAAAAATAATCATCTTGAGTGATAAAAAGCTTTACGTTTTAGTGTGTGATGCATGTACACACCCATATACTGTAACTGTAGTATCATACAGTTTTAACCACTGCAACTTCTGCAAATACATTAGTTTATTGGCAGAAAACTAATCATTTATAACTATGATCAATAAAAGACAAATAGTTCATCAAACAAAATGCTGATAAACGTGATCAAATGGACCAAAATAACAAGAAGAGCAGATTATTTTTGTGTTACATGCTTGGTAGGTTTCACTGTTTATTAGTAAAAACATAACATCAATCAGTGTATTCTTTTCAATACAATTGCATGCACATATTGAGAAAATCCTTGCACAGAAACATTATAGACTCCATTAAAAAGCAGCACAGGTCACCAGCAGCAGCAGCAGCAGTTTGACCACCTCGGGGTGGGTTTCATTATTCCTATCTACACTGAATGGAACAGTGGCCAAGATAGCTATCTTAATCTTATTTGGCTATAGAGGCTCATTCTGTCTCCCTGTCTTTTCACCCTGTCTCTCTTTCTTTGTATCTTTTTTTCCTCACTCATTCTGTCTAAATAGTCGGCCATGCTAAGCAGCCTTAAGGATAACAGTGTGCCTCTACACACAGCAGCTCAAGTCATTGTATCCTGGTTGTGTTAGTGTGTGTGAGACAGAGAGAGTGAAACAAGAGAAGAGGGAGACAGGCAATCAGATAGAGGGGTTGTCAGGATGTGTGTATCAGTTGTATCTCAGCTGTGCGAGTGTGTGTGCGTATGTGTCTGAGTTGATTATATCTTGTGTGTTTCTCGCGATCACAGACACATTGATAACTGAGAAGCACCGAACATGATATTAATGACGATAAAGTTTCCTGTAGGAAGGGAAGCCCAGTGTATCTCCATCAGACATATTTCACTAATCCTTTGATGTCATGATCAAACATTGTACCGATGCCAAATTTATTGCTTGCAGTCTCAGTAGACTCTGGCCCGTTTCCTTTTTGCCCTGCTCTGTGTTGAGCACTGAGAAATGGCGTGTAAGGCAAGCAGCAAGACCCAGAATGCAACCTGCCAAACTGCCAGATGCTTTGATCCAAGATGGCCCCCTGAGAGCCAGCATGGATCCACAGTGTCTCAGAGCCAAGGCTGGATTCACTGACACAGTGTCAGTGGCGCCTGCCAGGGATATTTACACCATTTGTCTTGATGCCTCACAACATTCGTCAGTTTTCCTCTGCGTTGTCACTCTTAACATATGCCATTAAGTGGGTGCATTTGTTACAGCGCGTTTTAAGAAATGGAGGCCCCAGTGGGAGCCAAACCCCCAACCTGATACAAGTTTTTGCATTTAAGGAAAACACTTGATGAGCTCAGCTGAAAACAGAGCTCTTATTTCAACAAAGAAAATTAAATGATCATCATCACCGTATTTGGAGGTTTTATTTCATTTCATAAATTGCATAATCAGCTGTAATTTCCGCTGCGTCAACTTCAATTTCGGTTTTCTGAAAAAACATCCGAGTTACTTGTAGATGTACAGCTTCTAAACTGCAGGATTTTTAACATACTTTTTTGCTTTTTACTAAGATACACATTTTACCATTAATGTGAATCAAATGTTGTTAACATGTGCCTTTTATTAATCATTATAAAGCCTTATATTAAAAACTGTGCAAGGTTATAAGCAGTGATTAAGAAAACACTGAGGAAAATGGTAGGTAATGAGTATGATTATGCAAAGTAAGCACTTAGTTAATGGTGACTATGCAGCTTAATATTAATTTATTCTCTTAAAATCATCAGAGGAAAGGCGTCCACACCCTGACATGCATCAGATATCTAGCTCGTCGTCTGTCCAGATGAAACCGTGCCTCCATCATTCACTTAAAAATGTAACCACTCAAACGCGTAGACGTGACTCGAACCAGTGATAAAAGCGCCTCTGTCCCTTTAAGAGTCAGGTAGTTTCTGGAGGTCAGAGTTCACCCCTGGAGAGGTTGGGTGAAAGGAGGAGGATGCTCAGCAGCTGTCGACCGTCCTGTGCCACTCAGCCGTCCTCCATCTATCCGTCCCTCCACCCGTCCCCTCCTACTCATCCAACCACTTCCTCCCTTCTGTCCTTCCTTCTCTCCTTCCTCTACCTTTCGTCTGACCTCCCTGCCTATCCATTTCCTTTCCTCCTTTCCTTATTTCCTCCCTTCGTCTCTCTCTGCCTCCCCCCTCCACCTCCCCTCCTTCCTTTCATAAAATACGACTGGTGGTTGGCTGGTAGCTGCTGGCTGGCTAGCGGTGGGGGATATAGCTTTATAATCCCCTCTTCGTCTTCCAGCCCGCCTCGCCACAATGTCACAGGAGCTTAATATTTGCCATTATTATTTGCTTGTTTTATTTGACTTCGAGGCAACACAATGACCTGTCAGCGCCGGCTTTATCCCCCCTCCGAGTGTCGTCCGTTTCAAAGTTGACTACAGTAATCCACGAGCCCCCGATTCCGCTAAATCCTGAAGCTTTCTTTCATTCGCACGACTTTTTTTTTTCCTTCCCCTCCCGCCCTCTGCGCTCCATCCTCCTAAATGAAATTACATACATCTGCTGGCTCAGAGTATCACAAATGTCCACACACTCACCGGTGTCCACACACACACGTCTGCCTTTTGTTGTCAGTGACGCAGTGGCCCAATATTTCCTCTGCACAGCCATGAGCTATGGTGTGTGTGTGTGTGTGTGTGTGTTTGTTTAAGAGAATGACACACATTTCTGTAATCCTAAGCAGCTGAATCAGTCATTTATGGACGGACTGTGATCATAGCTGAATACACCTGTTGTCCTCCAATTTATTCTCTGTTTAGCTGAAAGGGTGTTGCTTTTTTTTATTGCTTGTATATTTCTATCTTCATGTCTTTTTTTTTTTTTTCTTTTCTTCTGGGGACGACTTTTGAAAGTTTGGTACAACTACATTTGGTAATTTTCCCTGTGCTGTTTTACACTAAAATGGCATCAAATCTTATTTAAACCCAGATTTACTTGAAGAAAACCCTTAGAAATATTTTCTCTGTTTAAAATAAGATGAGAAGTGTAAATGTAAAGCATGCCTGTCACATTATTTAAACATGTTTCTTTTTAGGTATGATGGCTGCCATAAGAACATATATCGTTTAAATATATCCTCCTGAGACCCAGTGATACATTTTTTTTTCACAGCTTTACTAAAAAAAAAAAAAAAAAAAAAAAAAATTGCCGTGAACTGCAGAAGACATTCCATAATAAAAATAAAAAATAAAAAATTGGATCTGACAAAACTGTTGCATCATACTGTTTCCAATAGAGGCAATTATTTAATGTGAAAAAGTAAAACACTTAATAAGCACTTCTAAGACGGTATTTAATCTCTCTGCTTTTTAACTGCTCTGTTTTTAACCATTTTGTCTCAGATGTCAGATGAATGCTTCTGACCACGGTTAACCAGCCTTATATCCACAGATAGAACTGACCACACTGGAAACAACTACTTATTAACTAGTTTTAGAGTGACACGCTAACCTCAGTCAACAATGCAAAGCTTTATTTAAAGAAAAAAACATCTATTTAAGAGTTTCAGAAAAGGGTAAAACATAGTTAAAACCAAAAGCTTATGTATCTGCATTTATTCATCAGACCTTTTTTATTGTACAAATCCATCTGTGAAGTGTTCATTTGTGTCTGTGTCTCTTCAGTTTATTTGTCAGAAGTTACTACAAAACGGATTATTATGAAACCTGTCATTTTGCCCATTAAACCTAATTTATTAAGCCTTCATATTAAACCAATGAACACAGTTGAATAATTTTTACTTAGAAGTTGGATCACAGTTTAATTCCACAAAAGTCACAGATCCTTTAACAGCATCAGAAATCATGACTGAACTTCCGCCGTTGTGCCGTGAATCTGTAAGATGCTATAAATGTTCCCTGAATCATTAAAACTAGTCGTAGGGTAACCCTCCCTCTAACAGATCTGAGGCGTCGTGCTCCAGCTGCCCTTATGTGGATAACATTTGAGGCTTTCCATTCGATGTGCTGCGTCTGTATCACTTGTGCGTATCCCATTGTGGCCTGTAAGTAAGTTACAGCATAGAGCTTTAGCCCCAGGCGTGGGCGAAGCTTACATTAGCCATGCATCAGAGCCTTGCTAGCTCACTGTGTGTCAAGCAGGTATTACACTAAGCATTGGAGTGTCTCGGAGTCATGTATTTATTTTTTTTTTTTTTTTTTTTTTGAAGGCCCGCTGAGTTATTGGTGGATATGTATTGCCCTACAGTGAGAGGCTTCACTCTGTAAAGGCGCTTCGCTGTAATCGGCGAGTTAATCCCGCCCCGGTTGAAGCCGTATTGACGTTGTGAAGACATGGTGTGAAGTATGTGAATGTTTACACAGGGAACATGTGCGAGGAGTTTATACACACACATACACACAGTTTAGTGGCCCTGCTGCCTCTGTAGCTGCAAACACACATAACCCAGTTGTTTATCTGCGTCATCTCTGTTACTATCATATGCCTGCCCATGTGTGAACGTTGGATGATTTTAGAAAACTGCTTTTTATCTGATGTTATTGCACTTTATTTTTGCTTTGTATAAAACCCCAGATCCTTGCAGCTGCACCAATTAGCAGCTGTAGAGTGACTGTTTATGATGACACTGTGGGTAACCGTTTGCTTTTTGTTTTTGTGTATTTCAGGAAACAACAAGGAGGAGGAGGAGGCCATGATGCAGGAGTGGTTTATGTTGGTCAACAAGAAGAACGCTCTCATCAGGAGACAGAACCAGCTCTCTCTGCTGTACGTAAAATACTTTTAATCCCCGCTGACACATCTGATCCACTGATCTCACTCCTTATGTCATTTATTACATCATCTTTAGAAGTAAAAACTGACATTTATTCAGTGTAGGAAATGCAGGATGTGAAAAACGAAAAAAAAGAAATTTACTTGGGGAATAATCTAAAAGGTATAAACACGTAAATGTAAATAAATCGGGCAATGTAACCCTCACAACATGACTAAACTAATGATTATGTTCATTGTCGATTTAATCTTCAATTATTTTCTCATTTGATTTATTAGATGTTTTGTCACATTATAAAGTCCAACATGACCTCTTCAGCTGTGTTGTTGACTCCACATAGGCCAAAGACTTTCAGATTACAGTCAAAGAGGATGAAATAAAGAAAATCTGCAAATTGAAGAGGCTGGAATTAGATTTTTTTTCTTAAAACATGCTCATTATGATTAATGTAATTGTTGACATCTAATCCATCAGTCATTAATAATCTAGTGCTAAAATTTTATTCTAAATCCTTCAATGTACCTTGGATTATTTCTTTTAACAAAACCACATGTATGTTGTAGTTTAATGACACATCTGTTGGATTGAACCTGTTACTCCTCAATACTCTGTATATTTGTTTGCGTAGTATTCTCATTTTCCCGCTGCCTGTTTCGTAGGTCGCCTTCTTTTCCGTCTTAATTTTTCTACAACAAGAAGCGTCACGAAGCACTTCTATGTACACGTTACATCAAACTGTGTTGTAGAGGGGTGTGCGGTTCCCACTCCATTCAGCCCCTGTGTCTATGCGCTCATTGATTGACATGCGGAAGGGATATGAAATCAATAGATATGTGGCGATCATCACTCTATTGCCAGTCTCTTTGTATGTGGTCAGCTATGGCAGGTGGAGACACACACACTAACGCGCCCATTCTTTTTTTTTTTTTCCCCTTCATTTGGGGTTTCAGAGTGTGTGAGCGGAGGGGAGATTGAAGTATTCATAATCACATTACATTGAGGGAAAGGAGAGGCTTTTAAAGTGGCCAATTGACAGAGGGGCTGATTATTAGCCCTTTCTGTTCTCTCTTTGTGGAGGCGAAGAGAAAAGGCGCCTGTGAAGGACAAATTCTATTAAGGGCCGAATTAGCTCATTTTTTTAATATGGCTGAAAGAGGAAAGAATTTAATTTGTGCTGCATACACACACACTACATATATCCATATTTGGACACATTCAGGACCGCACACATTTAAGGCTTCTCCATGAATACGTGTACAACTACACTGTCTCTTTTATTCCACACAGTTTTAATGTGTTTTCACCCCATTTCGTCCCTCTTCATGTGCTTTTTTTCCACACTCGCATTAACCTAAGGCCCTGTGTGGCAGTGTGTGTATCAGCTATGTGCAGTAGATTAATGCGAAGCCAGAGAAGGTTCAGGCGAGTAGCCGAATCGATGTTTATTGCAGGTTTCTTTAAGTGCTTAATGATTTAGTCATTAACATATTGATGAACTTTGTTGTGTGTGTGTTGTTGTTTTTTTTTTTTGTCTCTCTTCAACTTGCCACAGGGAGAAGGAGCACGATCTGGAGCGGCGCTTTGAACTGCTCAACAGAGAGCTGAGAGCAATGCTGGCCATCGAGGGTAAGCCCAACTCAGAGGTTAATACGGTGTCTGCATTTAGGAGGCACAGGTTCAGGTCCCTCTGTTTTGTTCTGATTTCTAGACTGTGTTTTTACATTCAAACCGCTTCACTTAAATGAGTTTTTGTACAATACCAGAGTGTTCTACTGCATTAATGTCCTGGATTCTACATGTGAAGTGAACGGTGAATCATCTGAACAAGTCCAACTCTCAAACTGAACGAGTTAAAGGTACAATAGAGTCAACAGCACTGAGGTACGCTGAGTACCTCAGTGCTAGTAGTATGACACTGAGTCATACTAACTTTACACACAAGTTCAATGAAAATATCTTCAGTTAAACTCAGTGTTTATGAATGCCATCTTATTTTTCAGTAGGACCATGTTGATGTACAAGGCTAATCAGGTTAATATATTGATCCATTTCTAATGCACACATTGGAAATTAAAAACAAAAAAATAAATTAAATACATTTCTTCCAATATGTAACAAATATAACACAGGAAGCTGGGGTTGGCTGATACTAAATATACAGACCAAAGGTACTGCTATATACTTATGTTTGCATTATAGTTGATAAACAGGACACCGGCCACATTACAGAAATGTATTTGTGAGTTAATGTGAGCCTACAGAGGAATGTGAAGTGCATTTCAGACAAGTAAATCATCTTTGTCTGGCTAGTTTCCATGGGTCTGACTTGCATATTGTCCAGCTGTTGCCTACATTGAGAGCCTAAAGCGGGATGATTTAAATTCTCCGTTGGCTTCTTGATGAGGATTAAGATGCGAGCTTGCCTGGGATTTCACTCGCTGATACTTGATCAATGCTATCTGTTTCCTAGCTAGTCCTGGCTAGCCGATGCCTGATTTGAAAGTTAGCCACAGCGGCACAGAGAAAAGGCTGTGTGAGGTTTAAAAAAAAAAAAAAGCAGTTATATTATTGAAAGCCTGTTAACTATACCGCAGCCAGAAAAGCAGCCATTGTGTCGTATCAAAGTTGTCAGGGGGCCAGGGAAGTTTAATCCCTTTCGACTGCGTCCTCTTTGGCAAAATGAACCTTTTGCCAATCAATGCTAATTGATTTTGCCATTCGACATTGACCACCACCACCACCCTCCTCTCCCATCTCCCCCTTTCCTCACAGCCTTTGGACACCCATTGTAATTTCAACGGGCACCTGATAAGCTACCTGGTCCATAATAAATCAATTGTAATTAGCAAAGAACGGAGGAGGGGCGGGCATAGGGGGGTCGTAGGGAAGCAGACATGCGTAGCCAAGCAGGAGCTGCAGACGGTTCAACGCCGCCTGCGTCCAGGTTGAATTTCTCTGTCTTCGGCCGGCCATTTTATTTATTTATCTTTATTGAGCTGCTGCACGGCTCGAGTCAAATGGGAGGATTTATCTTTTTCTGGTTCATATGTTAGAGTGAGGGTGTCAGTGTGTGTCCTTCTGTTTGTCTCGTTTATCATGCATTTCTTTCGACGTGTGTGTAACTCCTGGTACTTGTAGGTTTTGTATTGGATGTGTATCGTGTATGTGTGTGTGTGGCCGTGAACATGTAGTGATAGTGTGTGAGTTGAGGTGGAGAGGTGGTGTGTGTCGTGTCACCTCTCTCCTCTCTGCCTTCATGTGGACTTGTTGGATTTGCAGCCGACTAACTTATCAGCTGGCCTTATTTTCTTCCCTAAGGGAGGCACTTAACATTCACAGGCTCTACCTTTCTGTAGCAGCCATAGATAGTTCTGAGCTGCTGGGAAAAGAGTGTGTGTGTGCGTGTGTGTGGGTATGTGTTTGAGTGAGTGTGGATCTGCTGGTCTCTGTTTGCCTGCACCTGTGTGTGTTTACATGTTCGGTATGTGCTCGAGAGTCCACCTGTGTGTCTCATCTTTTCCCCTGTTTGTCTGCCGTGTGTGTGCTGTCCATCTCCCCAGCTCTTATTTGGTGCTTGGGCAGGTCCATTGAGCGATGGTCGGGCGTGCAAGTAATTGCTGATTTGGTTGGCCAGTCGATGACACAGAGAGAGAGAGAGAGAGAGGTGCACCGAGTGTCAGAACAAACACACATCACTGAGATATACCTGCACAACACACACACCCACACCCTGCTGAGAAAAATATATACCGCCACTGACACACACGTCTCACTCTGCCTCTATCTCTTCCTCTCAGTTTGCCAGCACAGTCTGAACCACAGTGTTGATCATGCGCAAACACACACCGTCCGAGTGTGGACTGTGGCTAAATGCTTACTCTGCTAACGTTTGTTTTCGTTTTGCTGTAAACTCACAATTAATGCATCCTGATGAAACTGTATTCACTACAGCCAGAGGCCTCAGCTGCCCTCATGTCTGATAGCTGTAAAAATAACTCTAAACTCATCTTTTTCTGTGGTAGCTACGTTAGAGTTTTGTAGACAGACCAACAATATAACTTACATGTTCTTTAATTTGAACAATAATTATGAGCGGTGTTCCACTGCAGGAACAGCGTCTCTGTTTATTTCTGGAAACTTCAATTTACCAAGGAAAAGGACATTTTTAGGTGTTTCCTTCCTGGAACGAGTGTCTCCTGTATTTTACCTTCGGGTTGGTCTGTCTGTGCAGAACCCTTATGTTTGGTCACTGCATGTAACTTTATTTTTTTTCCTTCAACCATTTTACAAGGATATTTATACAGTTTCTTAGTGTGTTTAGACACATTACCATGGACAGAAGAATGTAGGATAGACAGACCATCTGAACCAGTACTAAATTTTTTATAGTCCTCTATATTTTGTCCAAAATAAATGAACTGGTCTTCAGCAGGACTGAGTTATAATCTCTTAACACGTTCCCTGGACCCATGTTATAAACACTATTATTACTATTCTTACTTGGAAGCTTGTGATAAGTGCTGTTGCTTTTTTACACATGGGTGTTTACACCAGAGTGGAAAAGGAAGGAACCTGTCGAACATCACAGTGTCTGGACATTGAGAGTGTTAACGTGGCCTTTGTTGCATAACCCGGTCAGGGGTCATGTGCACACCAGATCAGGGCAGACAAAGTGCTGTGACTCATGGTGTTTTATGTTACAATGGTATTTCTGAAGTAAAACGAGTGCAGCAGGACACTAAATAGCATTAGAGAGAGAAGGAGAAGAGGACAGAAAGAGGATACGAGTCCACAAGTGCCTGTCCTGAAACTTTACATGACACCAGCCTTGGGGTTAAGAACCCCGACTGTTGAGTTGTATCATTCCTGGTTCGAACCTGACATGGATGTTGGTAAATAACTTTAGTCCATTTCTCCATTTTTTTTCTCCACTGACATAACAGATTTGTGTTGAAACAGTTGGACACGTTGAGGAATCAACGCTGTTTCTGAGCATGCCCAGTGCTTTCCACCTCCTTGTACCTTTTTGGTGTGATGCCAGGCAGTAAAATGCCATCTGTATGCCACGCTCTCGTCTCCCTGCCACAAAATTGATCCACTATGCCCTCTTTATCTGCTTACTGATTCACACCTATGTATGCACACACACAAAACTGTGTCTTGGCTCGTTTTGAGGGCCTGCGAGTGTGTGTCTGTGTTTGTGTGTGTGCATGTTTTAAAGTGGACGCCCTCTCGCCATCTAAAAGGGATTTATGCATAGCCGGGTCCCCGAGTTTTTCCTGTTACGGTTTGATATGATAAGCTTTTTTATATGTTTAAAATCAATATGTAATCCTATGCAGGAGCTTATCCCTCTCCACACCCCTCCTACCCCTCACACTGCCACCTCCAGCACATACACAAACACACACACTTCGCATTTGTAAATCTATTTGGGCTTTGTAACACATCGGGGCGGCGTGCTACAGACCCTGATTGATTAGGTTCACCGTGGAATCCCATCACATCCGCGACTTTTGATGATGTGGCCAACTCTTTCAGGGGCGCTAGTTGACTGGAACAGCCGATAACAAGTATTTTTCGTCCCACGAGCTGTTGGACTTCAGTCACTAATTTCAAAAAAATGTTTGTTTATTTTTGCCGAAGTTGTTTGTGCTGCTTTATTGCTGATCTTCATTTAGGTTGCACAAAAAGTGAGGATAAACAGCATGTTTCTGTGATTTTACACAAAATCTAATCACTTCCTCAACAGCAGTTGTTAGCATTTTGTAGTGAAGGTAACTGAGATGAATTAAATGCTCCTTAATGTGATGTTTGGTAGAAAAGATGCTGTAATTGTGCATTTTGTTCAGATTTATGCTTTCAGAATTCTTAGCTGTGGTTTCCTCCTTCGCTGCTGTTGTTGTAGAAAAAGGTTTTCCTCTTTTTTCCATGTCTTAAAACACATTTTAATTTAGTGAACTCACAGAAACTCCGTAATGTATTTAAAAGTTCTTCAGAATTTAAAAGAAAAAAATTATATACATTTATATATTATGTTTTTGGTAGAGGAAGTACTCCCATCTTTCACTTTAGAAAAAGTTGCAAGTACAAGTCTAAACTTAATAAATGCATCATAATGTACTGCAAAGGTAAAAACTGTAACTATATATACTGTTGGGTACATAAGAACAAAGAATACATTATTTACTTATTTTCTTTATTGTAATAATATGAAACTTAGTGTGTCAAAAGTTCAATATTTGCTTCTGAAATGTACTGTAGTGGGAGTGTAAAGTAGAAGAAATGGAAATGCTCAAACTTATTCACAATAAGCATTTTGGCCTTTAATGGTGAATGAAATTACTAAACTTTTGGGTTTCACTGGTCACCTCCAGATTTTTTTTAATTTGTCAGGCATTTTCCCTTTCCTTTGACTTTCTTCGCCTCTGGTGACACTTTTTGTCTCTTGACTCCAGTTGGACTTTGGCCAAAACCAGCTTTTGGGGCCTTTTTCCACAAGAACAGAAAGCAGAGCAGAGGAGCAAGGATGAGGGAAAAAACAAGGAATTGATGCCGAATAACTTTACAGATTAGATAAGTGCTGATAGTCGAACATGCATCTCCTACAGGATTATGGAGAACATGAATGTGTGGAACAGAACCGGTCGTATTCCGTGTGTATGTGGTTGAATATGAGACAGATTATAACGCTGATTGGAGAACTTGCTCGTTGCTTTGAGAAAACAACGCTTTGCAGCACTCTTTGCTCTCTTGAATAAATTTGGCCGCGGAGAGGCCGGGCGGGGAGGGGTTCATGGGGATTTGAACCAACGCATTCTTGTGTGCCTTGTGCAGACTCACATGGTTACCATCTGCGTGCACGGCGAGGGTTATCTGAATACGCGCCCACCATGTGAGCTTTAACGTGGTCACCCAGATAGAGAGAGGGAGAGAGAGGTTAAAGGAAAAGGGGGATAATCCAGAAGGCTTGAACACACTGCCTCCAAGTCTTCCCCTCTCTTTAACCTCTCTCTCTCTTTTTGGGGGAGGCGGGGCTTGTGAAGTGCAGGGGTGGGGGGTTGCTTAGTGGCTGCAGGGTGTTTTGTTTGTTCCTGTGTGTCTGGTTACCCGGCCTGCCCTGCTCTGGTGTTGCCTGGTCACGTCTCTCATCGGCTCTCTTTATTGTTTACCTTCTTAATGAGGGGGGCGGGACTCTGCTGGTTTGATTGACTGCAGTGAGCTTCCCCTTGTACCGTGTAACCCCCTGCCCCCCTCTTCCTCCTCCGCCTCACCCTGGGGTCGAGCAGGACTTTGGCTTCTTGGCTGCAAGAGAGGAGGGAGGGGAGGACTTTTTTTTTCTCCATACCTGTGTTTTTGTGACTTTCTTCCCCTTCCTCCTGTGGGCTGGCCTTGTCGAAACAGGATTGTGGGATATCGCGGCAATGGTGGATATTAAAACATGCACATTCCTCTCTCTCACTTATCTGAGGACGATGACTCACGTGATGACTCATCTCCTCACTTGCCACAGTTTGTCTTTTGTCTCCTTCTCCTTTCAGATCGTCTTCCTCTTTTCCGTTTCAAACACACTTCAGAGACATATTTGGACAAATCTGGCAGTTTTGTCGTATTTGTCGACTCCACTACAAAGGCAGACAAGAGGTATTTGCTTCCCAGAGAAAAAAGGAGAAAGACAGGGAGAGGAAGAAAAGAAGAAGGTTGGCGAGAGAGCCAAATATTGGGACTGTGTTCATTTCGCTCTGTGGTCGACTTCAAAGGGACGAGCGGGGCCAATGAAGAGAGCGCAGACCTTTCAGGACAAACACACTGGGCCCAGCGTGACACACACACACACACACACACACACACACACACACACACACACACACACACACACACACACACACACACACAC
>JAQQZY010137907.1:0-18870 GCA_030068375.1 Ostorhinchus rueppellii | reverse complement strand
TTGATAGAAAAACTAGCATGTTAGAGTGATAGAGAAAACCACTGTGGTACCCCATGGTGTGGAAAACAGAAAGTTCAGACAAAGAAAATAAGATCAATTATTGCACATATGTTTGCGATATGAATATTGCACACTCTGTTATTGCGATAATGTTATTTTTGTGATATAATGTGCAGCCCTACTCTGCACCTGCCACAGTCTTACACATCTTAATTTTGTATCTAATACTGGACTGAGGCCAGACTGTCTGAAATTAAACCTGACACCGAACCTATAGCCGATAGATGCAAAGAGATAGATGTTTTAGCGTTGCCCTTCTGGAAGTCAATTTTAAAATCCATCCTCTTAAGTGCTAAAAACATTCATGGCTCTTCTTGGCTTCTCACCTAAAACGACTTCTCTGTCTAACTCTCACCCCAATCTCCAAATGGTTGATTCTCGTGGGCTGAAAGTCTACTCAAACACGTTGCCATACACACCGGATGAGAGATTTAATGAGTTGCCTGCATCTTGAAAAGATTAGACACACATGACAAAATAAAGCAGAGGAGTCTCATGTTATTTGAGACCTATTTATTCCTCTCTGAGCCGAGCTGAGCTGAGCTGAGTTGTTTACTACCTGCTATAGCTGGGAAGCATGGGAAGAAAATATGCAGTTTGTTTTTTTTAAGTGTTATGGATGATTTAGAGGTCTAATAAATTGTTTTTTGGCTACATCACCTGTAGCCAAAACTTCAAAATGGCTGTAGAAACACATTTACAGTTAATATACTATAAGGAGCAAACAGGTTGCATTTTGGGCAGGAAAATTCTTCAGAGGAATAATCTCAATTTACTGATGGTTAGCACTGTCAAGAAGGTCCCCAGTTCGATTCCAGAGCCAGTTAGTGGAGTTTACGTGACTCGCCATGTCTCCCTGGGTTGTTTCTGGGTACTCTGTCTTCCTCCCACCTTCCAAAAACATGTACCTTACACTCAAAATCACCTGTAAATGTGAATCTGAGAGTGACTGGAGAGCTCAACATTGCTGCACCCAGTTTGGAAAATGAATGAATGAATATTATTAACTCCCCAAGTCTTACATACTCTTTTCTACTTCCATGTGTTTAAACCAACATCATACCAATCCTTAAAGATTTTACTCCCCGCCCAATTTTTCACACCTTTTTGATGTTACTATCAGGATATTTGGAGAGAGCTGGGGATTTTTTATTTTCTTTTTTTTTTTTTACTTGTCTTGTCTAGCATCATAACAGCAGAATGGTAGTTTGGCTGCCTTTTGGTGCTGAAAAAAGGGATTGTTAGATATTATTGTTAGATCTTTTAGATATATTAATTCACATCCCTGCTTTTGTATTTCATGAAATCAATAAAAGAAGAAGCAATCATATAGATGCGGGAAAAAAATATTAGACCATCAAAAGTCAAGGGAAAAAAAAGAAAAAAGAAAAGAAAAAAGACAAAAAAAAAAGTAAGCAGAAACAATGGTCATGCAATCCAGTACTAACTCCTGTGTGAATCATGTGACTAAAACAGGCAAAAAAGAAAACATGGAACGCCATAGCTACTGATGTAAGAACTGAAGGGATTTTGGTTATTATCAAGAAAACCATGGAAAATGGACACATATCAGCTCTTAAATTACACTCTTATGAGTTATTTTTGTTGTTATTATATTTTTCCAAATAAATACCAGGCATTAAAATGAACAAGTAATTGAAGAAAACAAAGGTGGTCTAATCATTTTTTCCGTAACTGTATTTGAACTTTATTTTCAATAGTAGTTTCTTTCATTGGCCAGATTTTCTGATCCTCTCTTTGGAAATAATAAAGTTATTGTATTGAACAATAACTCTGACATTCTACTCTTCTACCGTCTCCTCTTCCAGGCCCAGCAGCATATGGTCGCCGAGCGAAACGGAGGCCATCGGCGCCAACAGGCTTACATCACTCCCACCATCGCCGCTCAGCCCCCGTACTCCTTCCATCACAACAGCCCTTCTCACACAGGCAACGTCCACCCGCACCTGGCTGCCACACACCTGCCCAGCCAGCCCCACCTGTACACCTACACAGCCCCAGCTGCTCTGGGCTCCACCGGCACCGTGGCACACTTAGTGGCGTCGCAGGGCTCAGCACGACACGCGGTCCAGCACGGAAGCTACCCCCCGAGCATCGTTCACCAGGTCCCAGTCAGCATGAGTCACCGCGTGTTGCCGTCGCCCACACTGCACCACAGCCAGTACCAGGCCCAGTTTGCCCACCAGGCTTACATCAGCGCCTCGCCCGCCTCCACTGTCTACACTGGATATCCGCTGAGCCCCACCAAGGTCAACCAGTACCCTTACCTCTAGAGAAGACACTGACACTGGAGAGCCTGACCCAGCGCTGCTGCTTCCCCCCCACCCCCGACCCACTCTTCCTGAGCCCCGTTGACATCCTCTCCTCGACCTCAGACATAAACAGAGACAGAGGAACATGCAATCCTCATGAAACTGTCACGTATAACTTGAAGATATAACGACAGAGAGAAAAAGAAAAAAAGATTCGCAGCCTCTCTAGAAGGAAAAGATGGGGGTTGAATTTCAGAGGGGTATAGTTATAAATGTTTTCTTTGGTTATTTTTTATTTGAAAGGGCCAGTTTGTTTTTTTCTTTGCTTTTCTTTGTGTTATTTTCGCTTTAGTTTATGAGGAAATGTCTCATTAGTTCTTACAGGGAAGTTTGAAACAGGCCTTTTGTGACAGTGGAGGTTTTCTGATTGGTTTTTTTGGTTTCGTTTTCCCCTCTTAAATTTGGGAAATGACTGTTGAACAGGGGTTACTTACTGGAAGCGTGGAATCCCAAGAGAATTGGGAGAAGGTGAAATACGGAAACCTGCTGCTCTTCAAAGAAAAAAATATTGATGGCCTTGAACTGTCTTAATATTTCCAAATCATTCATGGCGTGGGGAGAAAAAGAGAGGCAACTCCCCCACTCCACCTTCTCGAGCCGAGGAGGCTTCTGGGAATATAACCAACGAAGACAACAAACTTTTTAGTGTATTTATAGATATTTTTCCTTTATGTTCCACCTTTACGATGATACTTCAGTTTTAGCTTGGTGTCTTAGCTGGGCCCCGTTCTTAGAATGTAGCAGTCTGCACCTGTTCAAGAATTTTTGTTTCCATGATACCAATAGATTTATTTGTTCCTCTTTTTTCAATGTGATTGCACAAAAGTGGTTATAATAACATAGGCATGTACAACGTGATTGTCTGTGTGTGCTACTGTCAGCCATGCGTGTGTACTCCACCTCCTCTAAACCCTCTTCAGTCTTTAGGTTTTGACCATTGTTCCCTCGTAGTGCCTTACAGATATAATGACACAGTTTACTTGGCTTGTATCCTGAAAGCCACAAGAGACTATAGCTATACTTAGAGAGACATGTTTCCTTGGTTTGACATCCTAGCTGGGGCAGTTGTAGCTCTCTTCCAGGTGTAGGCTCAGCCCTTGCTGTTTCTTGTCCTTAATGACAGCATACTATAGATGATGATTAATGTCAGAGGTGATATTAAGCTGAGCTATTTTATTATGTGTGCATGAGATAACTTGCCTGGGGTACTTACCAAAGTCGTAGATAAACTCTTGTTACATTGCTCTGGATATTAATGTAAATAAGAAAATGTACAGTGTAGCTGTAGCTGTAAACCTCTATCACAGTGGCACCCAAAATGTGGCTGTAGTTTGGAATATATTTTTATGTTTTGTTTTGTTTTTTGTTTTTTTAATCACATAAGGGAATTCATGCATCGTGATTACAGAGCAGAGATATAATTCGCTCAGTTTTCATGTACAGGGAATGAGTTGCAGTACAATGTTTGAGACACAGTAGAGGTCGCATTAAGGTTAAGAGCTAGTCCGAGAGAAGGGCCTGACAGAAAGTGATTGTTGCCATGAGAGTGATTCTGTGAGGCTAGAGATAGCCTCACTGCAGCAAAAAGACAGAGTATCGAGGGTTGTTTGAGAGAGATACTGTGTAGGCACGAGTGAGGGGGCTGGTTGAAAGAGTAGGGTCAGTTTAGGTAGGGACTGTGGAGGGCAGGGTGATAATTCTCTATCTGAAATGGGACTAAAATGGTAGCAAGTTGGCACTGAGCAGGTTGATAGTAACACTGAGCCCGGGTGGTCGGTAGGAGCCACATGAGGTGGTGCACTACCTTACCTGAACGCACACCTATAATTCTGACATGAATCCTTTTGTTGTCGTCATTGTTGCTGTTGTGGTTTGTTTTTGCCAGCGAAGATAATAGGAAGTTATTTGTTTGAGCTCGAGGTTTGAGGGTAGCATCTCAGAGCTGCAGGTGAACAAGAACAGAACAGAAGGGAAATGCCACAGCGTACACCTGGAAGGGCACCTTGTGGAAACAAGCTCCATTTGTTGCCACTGTCCATTTGTCTTCGAACCAGGTACACCACAGACATCGCCACGCCAGCCGAACGGGATACCTGAACACTTAGAGAACCAATAGGGCTGTCGCTTTGTGTGTTTGCTGCTTAATTTTACAAACATCCTTTCCTTGTAGCCAACAATACAAATAATCTCTTCTGTTAATTTGTCCTCATGAAGTGGGCACATCAGAACTGCTGGTGGTTTAGTGAAAGCCTTCCCCTCTCCCTCATGGTATGCCATAGTACTTGCATTTAATTGTTTTTTTTTTTGTTGTTGTTGTTATTGTTGTTGTTTTTTTTTTTTTTTACTTAACATTATCTTGAAATTTTGACATGGCTGTAGTACATGTTGTGTTTATTTTTAGAGATTGTTGCAATAATTCTTGTGGATGTTTTATCAGAGTATGTGTGTTTTTATTCTATGTCAGGCTCATTTCTATTTTGTAACCTAGGGGTTGATGTACAGTAATATTTAGTATTCCGTGGAGGTGGGAGCACCTGTTTTAAGTGTTGAAACACTGCTGATGGTAGTAAGTGTTGAGATAATGATAATCCAATGGGGCTCTTATAGATAGACGCTTCAACTTAAAGGTGAAATATCGGGTTTCAAATCCAAATCCAGCAATCTCTGCGGGGCCCCAGAGTAGAGTCCATCATCTTGGTACTTGTTTCCCCGATAATCTCCACTCCCCATCAGCTCCAGCATGCAAGCCTTGGGTCTGGGCAGTTAAAGATGTGATTACATAGTATGTTGCTGGTTACATCATTCTTTTCTGTACTGTTGTCTTCTTTTTTTTTTTTTTTTTTTAACTACTTACTTCCCTCTGTGTCACTGGGGCATAAGCACACACACATAAGGGAGATGATTTTCCATTGAAATCTTTTGGCTCCTCTGTTATGAGACAGACTACTGAAACATTCCACTGTTTGAGGGAATTTGGTGTTTTACTCATGCTACACTGCTGTCCTGTCCCCTCTCTACCAGCACGGGGACAGCAATGTCACACTTGGACTATTCACTCCTCCCACCAAAGAATTCAATAGATTGACCATGAACAGCACAGCACAGTACAGAACAAGCAATCCTCCATAGCGTCGCTAGAGCAGACAGGCAATAACTTCTGATATCATCTGTTAAATGCTTTACAAGTGCTTTTAAGGACATGCTGTTTTCGCCCCAGCAATTGCATCTGTGCAAGTACACAAGGAGGATTTAATAGCGTTAATGCATACAGCACAGTCAGTTTGTGCAGATTTGCCTCAGTTTCTGGACATTCATCTATGTGAAAAGCTGCAGTGTGTTTCTAAGCTTTTTTTCAGTTCTATTTGCATTATTCCTCACACTTGTCCCCTTATATAGATTGACTGAATGAGTTTGTTCGATCATAATCTAACCTCTCTCCAAATTGTTTTATATGCCAGTTATTTTTTATGTTGTCGATGTCGTAGCTTTATTGGTATTATAAGAAAATGAATTTGTAAAAAAAAAAACAAAAAAAAAAGTTTTTGTTTTCCGTTAGTGTGCCATGGTATAGAATGACCTGTAAAATGAATTAATCAAAAGTATACCAACAATACCTTTAAAACCATGGTCACCTGCACAAAATGAATGTAATATGTGACCTGCTACATCTAAAATGGCTTTAGATCTTTCTCAGTGGGTGATCGTTAATTTCTACATTGTTTATGACCATGCATGATGCAATAATTATACATCTGATCTCCAGCAAAATCCCATATGAGACAAGTGATGTAAAATTACCACTCTCATCATGATTAGGGGTTATAAAATAATCACTATTTTCTAAAATGAAACTTCCAACTTAGAAAAGTCCTGTATGCTCAACATTGTGGAATATAACTTGATGTGTATGGTACCCTATCACTCTGTTTCACATAACCAATGTTTTGTGTTTTTATAAAAAGGGGAATCAGAAATGTGAGCATTAATGTAGATCGAGTGACCTTACAATTACCAAAATGTGCTTATGTAGAGTGTAAAGATGTTTTGTGTTGTTGAGGTGAATATAGCCTTCCCAACTAGTGAATTTATTGTTAAAAGTACTGCCTTCCAAATAACGAACAATACCTCCAAAGCTTTAAGGTGATATTTTAATTAGAGAAACTATAAAAGGCAGCATCTCACTCTCAGTAAAGCCTGGCGATCTCCTACAAAATACACTTCAAATTTCCAACTTTGCTCGCGGTGTTATTGTGAAATAGCCTCCTGAAACTTTGGAAAACACTGACAAACATTCCTGAGAGCATGTAACCCGTTGCTACATTAGTCTACTTTGGATAAAATCCTCTAAGGTGACTTGAAGCTTAGTGAGAAGTGAACAGACGACCCGCAGCATCAACCTGTGTAGATTTACAGTCATTTGGAAAAAGTCGCAGCTGCTTCCCAAAGTACAAAGAAGTTAGGAGCAGGTGTTAGGTTGGATGAATCATGTGCTAACATACTTTGTCACCAACAAATTCATAATCTAACTACACAAGCATTCTTAAAGCCCTTTAGAATGAGAGTGTATGTTTTTGTGTTTTGTTTTGTTTTTAACCTTTGTTAAGGAGATCTGCTCCTTTGCTGGCTATTCCTTGGGGGAATTCAGGGTGAGGTGGTCAAGGTTTGATGCCATTACTGGTAGAGGGTGTCAGGTGATTATAATATATGAATTTAGGAACCAAAACTGATCTAAACATTTTCTCTTAACCGTCCAAAACCAGTAAACAATATGGATTTGATTTGATTTCTACCAGCGAATATATTTGTTGACTTAATCAAGTATCTGAAAGGTGATGCTGTTTCCACCTACTTTCAATGGGCTCTCATTTTTATGGCGTTCATATGCAGAGCAAGGGTGTGAAAGATCAGACCTAAATCCTGTTCCAGAATAGCCTGTGATCGCCATAAAAATATGAAGCTAGGTCTAACATCAAAGTCACAAGGAGATGGAATCCCTTTTGGTGCAGGCTCAAAAATAGAGTCTATACAACAACATTTATGCAAGTAAATTCTAGTTTATTTACATTTTCTTAAGACCTAAGAGTGCATCAAACCCTGACCCCCTTTTGTGTCCATTGCTGTATGGTTTCTCAATGGTGTAAAATCTCATTCTTTGTCGATAAAGCTAATGTGTGCTGCAGTATTTCCTAGTATACTTCTCTGTTAATTGTCTTTTCTTATTTACTTTTGTTTATTGGGGTGTGATGTCTCATTATTTCAATCTGTTGATGTAGCGTTCTATGTATACCCTGTTCCTTAGCCTAATATTATTAAGTATGTTATGAGAATGGATATTTTACTGGCTTTATAGAATGTTTAAATAAATATAATATTGACAATAAGAAGGATTAATTAAACCTCCTAACAAATTGAGTACTTGCTACTAAGCGCTTGTGTTACCATTATGATGTTGTGTGCTTCTCTTAATCATTTTCGTTGTAGAAAAATGGAGTGAATTTATACTAGGCTTCGAAAAAACTAATGATAGCATTGTAAATTTACAGGAGGATTTTAACAGACAAACAGCTTCGTCAAATAGAAGAATATAGTTATTTTAATTGTCCTCTTTACTAACTGTAGGGTGAGAAGGGGCTCGCGTTGTGGTGAACTATGTTATAGCTTGTTATTCACTGTTACTTTTGATCATTTTTTCGGTCTCCGAGGTGAATCGAGTTATTAATGAGAATTTGTATGCTCACATATGCATATTGTATATGTGTAGAAATGTAATCACACTTTGTCTTGGATTTACATTAAACTGTTAAGTCACGACACCAGCCTCCTGTTTTCTACTGTGATGTGTCTGGTTGGATATAATATGTGTATAGATACATAAATGTTCAAATATTTAGAAACATATAGGTAAGGTAAGGCAAGGTAAATGTATTTGTATAGCACCATTCATACACAAGGCCATTCAAAGGGCTTTACAAAGACATAGAAACACATAAAATTACATAAAAATCATAGACTAACACTATGTTTCTATAGTGGTACATCTACTGTTGGTGCTTATATTTGTAGTGAGAGTATGTCCACTTTTAATGCTTGTATTACTAGTAGTTATATTAACTGACATGGACATTTATTTGGGTTGTTGGTGGTTATCCCAGCACCAGCTGATCTACTTTTGACAGTTCTGGTTCAGTGATCCCTGCATCAACTGCATCCATGCGTCTCCCCCTCTTCCACAGTCTCTCTCTCTCTCTCTGGTTAAGACAGACGACCATCCTCCAGGAGTCAGGGTCTGCTCCAGGTTTCTGCCTGTTAAAAGGAAGTTTTTCCTTCCACTGTCACCAGCCACAAGTGTTTGCTCCTGGAGGATTCTGTTGGGTTTCTGTAAATTGGCTTGAGCTTCCGGATCCAACCAGCTCTATGTGTAAAGTGCCATGAGATAATCTTTTGTTTTGATTTGGAGCTATAAAAATAAAATTTGATTTACTAGGACAATATAATAATAAAACATATATGCAATACATATATATAATATATACAACTAAACAAATCTCTACTTTTACCAATCACCTTTGACACAGTAAAAACTCCAAAACTTGTGGCTTCAGTGCAAAAGCTTTTTTCATTTTTCTATTTAAATAGCTACTTTTTGGCAGGAATGATCGCTCATCTTTGGTTTCCATCCCACTAAATCCAGTGGTGAAATAAGCATTTGGTGAGTTGTGTAAAAGTAGCAATACCATAATGACTACTTCATTACAATACAAGCCCTTCATTCAGAGTTTTTTATATAATATGGTTTTGCAACAAAAAGTGCTTGAAGTATCTGAATCTGACATTTATTGTGAAATGAAGCCTAAAAATAAAGCAGAATTGAATCACTTTGAGGAAACTATATTCAAAGCTGTTTCTTATATTAGTGGTTAAGTGATGGATCCCTGACAGCTCCAGGTGCAAAAGACCGCCGCAGACCCCAAACACTGACCTACTTATGAAGAGGAATTTGAAAGTTAAGCATACAATTCTATACATTTCAATACAGTGGTAGCATTTTTGAACTCAAATGAAAATATGTTTCCTAACATGACTGAACACAGTTGTACCACCTTTTCAGTCGCCTGCACCCAACAGTACCTGCTGAAATAAAGGGTAACAAGCAACTCCTTACTGGGTCAACACGTCAGCGATATTACATACTACCACTAGAGGGCAGTGTGCACCAAAATGTTGATGCAAACTGGCTCTGACGTGATTAGGTTATGATAATCATGTCGATTTATTTTTTTCCACCTTGATCGTGCACGGTGTTTCCAGCATTTACAGGGTATTTTTAGGAAATAAAAACATCAGATTCGTGACAAAAAAGAGTTAATTATGCAAAACTGTAAATGCAACTGCGCGTGGTCAAATATGAAAAGCAGTCAATGAAATTAACTTGCTTGCAAAAGGTGACGAAACTCCTAAGTAAATGGCACATGCGTATATGAAACATGACAAAGAGGGGGGTTGTCTATAAAAATAACTGCTGTCCATTCAGTTACTTTTTTTTTCTTTTTAGGGGTGATTTATGCCCATTTGAAAAGTAGATCACTGGTCATGAAAACGTTGGTGATATGTCCATGTCATAATGTATAGCTGTACATCAACGCCTGATACAACGTTGCCGTGGAAGCCGCAGACGCTATAGCTGAGACGGACCAACCTAATATTTAAAACCCCGTCGTGACAGAAAGCAGCGTCACCCAATCAGAGCGGAGTTCAATAAATTATAAACTAATCAGATGTGTCAGGGGGCGGGGCCAAGCAATCCTCAGGACGGGAGAAGGTAACTGTTACCAAAAGAGTGTCAGATGAAAGCCAGCACCCAGGTCATGCCCAATTCATTTACACTGAAACAACTTTAAACGTGGGCAGGTGGTTACATGGAGCTCTATGAAGACGTCTTAGACTGCGTTTTGTTTCACCCGTGGATATTTCCTCGCTGTCCAGACAAAGGAATTGATAGAGTTTGAGCCCCGTTTTTTGGTAAGTCTGAATGCGTAGCTATGAGCTGGCTAAATGGAATGGCTGTGGGAATGGAGGAAAAAAAACCGTGGTGTCTGTGCACTCATATCCAGCTTCTTAAATTATTCCTAACATGTTATGGCTGGTTTTGGTGTGACACTCAAACGAGGGATGTAACCCGGTTTGTCTAGCCGTAGGTAGAGAGCCACATGACCGTTAAGCTTGCAAGTAACGGGACGGGATGTAGGACAAGAGACTGTACTGTATCATGATGAAAGCTAGCTACAGCCCCAGGATGAAGTCTGGACTGGCATTGTGTGCGGTCCCCCTGTCGTTATTTAACCCGAATGTCGTTTTTCACACATGCAAAGTTACCTACCCAGCACAAAGACCTTCTGATCCCTCATTTGTGTTGTTTTAAGCATGTGTTGCTACTAATGAGAAGTGTCAGTTTTCTTCTGTGCCATCCTACATCCTTTATAGTGGGTTTTTTTTTTAAATCCTTTTCTGAGGAAATGCTTGTGAGAAAGGTTTAACCATTTCATGCATGATATTGCTAATAAAATAGTAGTATTTTTTGACACAAGATAGATCCAGTTGGATTTCCTGATACACTGCTAGTCATTGTTGTGGATTCCATGCATCAATAGTTAACATGTCATAGTATTAATGTTTTCAGCATAAACACATCCATAAAGCTCTTTCTACAAAAAGAATATATGGCTTGTTTTAGAAAAGATATTATTTCAGTGTAAAATGTAACTTTCCACTGTGGAATGTCATGAATTAGTGATTATATTCTGGGAAACTTCAGTCACTGACTCAGAAAAAAAAATGTAAGGGTTAAACTGTGAATCAACTATTGTCTATGATGCAGATTATTAGAGACTTTCTTTGTAACCATGTTTTGGATCTGTTAAACAACATATCAGGATAAAGTAAGACTTTATTCATCATACCATGGGGAAATTTAAGTGTCACAGCAGCATTTGCAGTAAAATAACCATAACAAATATTAGAAAACTAACAACAATTACGAGTAGAAGTCATTGCTACCAATATTGTAGCTTTAATTAGAGACTGTCCTTTGCATAATGTCAAGCATGAAAGGGTTAAGATGCAACAGAAGTATCCAAATCCATATGTTAGAATCAATATTAAATGGATTCTAAGTGGATTGTAAACAAGCCACTTTAAGAAAAAAAAGATTTAGTGAGACTAGTGCTGCCATCATAACCTTAAGATTGTTATTAATAACTTCTATTTATCTGGAAAAACAGTTATGAGATTAAAAATAACTTTTGCAAGAGTGTCCTGGCCAAGATAGTAGCAGCAGAAGTTACAGAAAGTAGAAATTTTAGCCATATATCCACACTAAAAACAAAGTAAAACTCAATGCTAAAAACATTAATAAAACACCATACTATAGAGAACACCACCAATAATTTAAAAGGTACTAAAAGTATACAATTGTCTCTAAAAACAGCAGAACCTGATTCAGTGTCTTAGATAAGCATTTATATCCAGGCATGTCCTTTTCCAATTAATTTATATTGACTTTGAATATATTAATGGCTTAATAATAGAGTGAGACAAAAGTCGTAGCAGTGAATGTGGCTGCTTTGTGTGGAGTGTGACACCATTGCTCTTTTGTCTCCACAGTCACTCTTCTCTGCAAGCATGCTGAAGGGCACCAAAGGCACCTAGAGGACTGCAAAGTTTTATTGTCTCTTTTGGAAAGAACTATCTCTTCTTAAGTCGATGAAATGCCTTGACTTTACCCCCGCCGTATGATGGCAGGTTTAGTCTTCTCTGTGGGTTTGGTGGTGATGCTCAAAGCTCTCATGCACGCCCACTGCCAACGTGCAGCATTTCTGTGGATTACGTTGTTGGTAACAGTGATCACAGCTGACTCACCTGTATCAGGTAAGAGAACACCTTTCGCTGACACACACGCACACAACGTGATCTGTCGATTTGTACCCTCGATTACATAACTGACATGGATCGGTAGCTTGTACAAAACTAAAAGCTTTGAAGAGAGCAGGAAAGAAATGAATGCCGAGTTCAGGTTAGATTACACGTGAAAGGAGGTGAAAGAAAGAAAGGTCATGTTATTATCAGTTACTCTATGTTACAACCCCAAGGTAAAATTCACAACAGACAAAACAGCATTTTTTATGTTGTCACCTACTTCCTGTGTTATGAGGACAATTTGGGCCAGGTTGAGATAAAATGGAGGCATTAGAGATGTTAAATACATGAGGTAGAATGGATTTGTTTTAGGTAACTGTACCATTCTTTAGGCACAAAATCTATGTTGGAAACCATTCTTTTTTTTATTTGATCGTTATTGACTTTGGTAAAGAGCTTCTCAGCACTGATGCACATTTTCATCATTACTTTGCATGGTTACACCCACTGACAGCCAGTGGAATAACAATAGTCTTATTTGTGGGCCACTGAGCAGGTTAGGGGTTATTAGGTCAGTGAGTTAGTCTGTTTTCTTTTGCCAGTTCGGCTAGTATTCAGTTGATATCAGCAAATAATATTCGACACATGATATGAAACCATGATTTAATTTGGTCTTTATTTAGTACTGTATGAACTTTCATTTTTTAAAAAAGCCTGTCTGCTATTTCACCTTGACATGTACTGGAGTGAGTTTTTTACAGAAGCAGTTTGTCATGGCTGCTGTGTGACCTCGGATGTCTGTGATTTTTTTTATAAAGAGGACACACACACGTGCAATCCAGGATTTTCACAAGAAGGGAAGAAGCTCTATCCATACCCATGCTGTAAAGTTAAACCAATTTCCAGTGATTAGAGTCAGAGAAAGGGCCTCCATCCACTCAGTGGGTGTTTTCCACAGGCTTAATTTTCAGGCAGTGACATGATCCCACCACCAACCACCTTCTGTGTGAAAAGGAAGAAAAGCAAAAAAAAAAACTTCCAACAGGGTTACTACACTATAATTCTCTTCTCAAACAATGGCTAAAATATTGGAAAAGTATTATTCAAATTATATTTATTACAAGAGCATGAACTCAGTACATTGATCCTCTTATTTTCCTTCCTTTGACTCAACATACAGATGATAGTTTTGTGTTTTTTGTTATTTTGTGATGAAATAAAACAGAAATTCATACAAAAGTAGTTATCATTCAGTTGGTGACTTATACCAAAAGCAGAGGAGATGGTTTTACTTCATATTTCCTGATGTTCTTAGTCATTACAACAAGCTAAATTAAGTTTTAGAAGTATCTATAGTCACTTCTCCTGTGGCCCACTGCAAAACCCTGCTGAACTCCATTTATCAGCCAACATTTGGATAGACTTCACACAACCACATGCTCTTTAATTATAAGCCGTAAATCTGGGTGAACATTATTGCTGCGTAATGGGAACATAAAGACCTCAACTTTTGGATTATTTAATAAGATTTTAATCCAGTGATTTGTGGTTTGAGGAGACTGCAGGTTTGTGTGTAAACAGAAGAGAAGCAAAAACACACCGACACCATACTTTGCAATAGAGAAACAGGAAAAACAACCTCTTAATGTTTAGAAAGAAGTTCGAGAGGGAGTTTATCTCCTTCCATTTTATCTAATGAGCAGCCATTTAAAAACACATTTGCTTCTTTCACTTTTTAATATTTATCTACTCTGTCTTCAACTTACTTTACCCTTGGATGTAGTAATAAAAGGAGATCAACACCCAAAGTAGTTCACGTACTCCTTGTAAAAAGTGTGAGGCATGGACTGTGATGGTAAAAAGTAATCAACCCTGTGGCAGGAGGTGCTCATCATCTTTAAATATTGCTCCACAGTTCATTGCTGGACTTCATTCCGGAGCAGGATGGCAGCTGTTTTTCCATGGACCATTTCAGCTGTGAACTCAGCAGACATACAGTTCAGCTTTCCTCCTGCAGACTCAGAAAGGCACCCTTTATAATTTCTAGGTCAAATAGAGCATGGCATCCTTGGCATAATTGTTCCTCCAGACCCAACAAGATAGAGTCGTTTTCCTTCTTTCTTACTTCACTGCCTCTTGGACTTTTCTCCTCTGCTTAGTTCCTGTAAAAGAAATTGCACCACATCTTTAGATCTAAAAGAAAAGGCCTTCACAAATTTATAGGGTGTAATTTTATACACTATATGTGATACCATAAAGTGCTTGTGCAGTCTTTCTTCTTTCTGTACTGCAGTGGCTGGCAAGTTCTGCCTAGCAAGCTGCAGGCCGGCAAAGCCCTGGCTAATTACCAGTGCAGTCCATTGCCACGTGAAATGTGATCTGTGAGGGATGACAATATGGCTATTCATTATTCATTAGAGCTGGGAGCCAGTTGCAGATCAATGGGCACAACATATCAAAAGCCAAACACTGGGCATTTCTGCACTGGCCAGACCTGCCGCCTCACCAGGAAGGTCTGCTGGAAAGTAGGCGGTGGGTAGCTCTGTCTGTACTGGCTGACCGCTCTGGTATTATTTGGCTCTGGGTTCATTCAGAGAGAGTAGACACTGACGTTTTAAATGCAGCTTTTTGATGTTATTTTTATCATGAGTTTCTTGAACATTTCTCATATTACATTGACACATCAAAGTTATTATATTGCGAGCCATTTCTGCAAATGCTGTCTCATTTACGTAATTTTTTCCAGTTGTCTGCTATTACCTGCATCATACTGGCTGGTAGGGAAGTGAAGGTACCATAGTGGGGGTCTGCAAATGTACATCTGTTAGTGATTTTGTGTACCCTTTTTTGTTTTACTAACGCAATTTTCTACTGCAGTTTTAGTATCTTACTTATGTCTGCACTGCAAATATTCTTGTTTTAAAAGACTAATCTTATTTTACTAAGCCCTGAAACAACTTAATCATGTTTTTTTTGTTTGTTTTCTTATTGTTACTAGAAATGATCATGTTTAGTTACCACATTATTTTTATTAATTGCTTTAATATTGCTGTTTAGATACTTAAAGTTGCATTTATTGTTTAATATAATCGCTTTTGCACAAGTATGAATGTTCTGTCAAGATAATTTCAATATATTTGTAGTTTTAGTTGACAGGATAAATGTCTGTAGTTTATGGAAGAGGATTAGGGCCACTGGAGGGGTCCAGTATATCATTTTTATTATTATTCTGTGTTTAAAGTCAGAATTCTGAGATTAAAGTAAGAATTCTGAAAAAGTCAGAGTTTTTTCTCAGAATAATAATGGAAAAATATATATTGGGCTTTAATGTTTTTTTTCCCCCAGTGGTCCTAATCCTCTTCTGTTGTAGCTTGATGTCAAAGCAACACAAAACAAGAACTCAGCAGTCTCTCAGATTTGTATTAAACAAATAATGTTCCATTCAGTGTTGAAAGTTGTTTATCCACAAGTTTTCACTGCATATCATTATAAAAATTGCACACTTCCATACTATTTCTCGTGCTAACAGCCTGTCACTTTTGTAAGTTTGATATGTGCAGTTGACAGAATTGACACAAAACAACACTGAAGCCATATTGTGCAGAGTCCAAATCACTATGTGCTCTGATGAACTGCAGCTGATTATTTATCAGAGCAGATGGTGCCGCTCAGCCTGGCCTCTTTTGAGCTACTCCAGGCTAATTCATTTTGTTTTGGACCTTTCAACATCCCAGAAACCACACTCTAAAAAAAACTAACAATACTTGTTTCACCTAACTCTGCACAGATTTTAAGCTTTCTAGGAAACATCTTCTTAAGAGGAGAGCTTAAACTAACCCAGTGGACAGTGTTTGTCCTTTAAAGACAAAAAGACTGGCTTGCGCGAGGAAGACTGAAGCAGAATAGAGGAGGGTGCTGAGTGACACAGTCCTTTGGGCCTCTCTAGTTACAATTCTCTGCCTTCCTGTCTTTGGAAGAAAATCAGGACTGCAGAAAGTAAAGGAGTGTACACAGCTTGTGTATACATGCTTTTCCCTGCATGCATAGGGGCGCAGAGCTTGTCTTAAAAATGACACTTGCATTTTACCATCATGACCCTTTCCTTGAAACTGGTCATGCCATTATCGCCGTAGAGTCTGGCATTAATAGATTTTGTTAGACTGTTGTGAAGCTTTTATGAACTTTTAATTCACCTTTACAGTAGTTCAACATTATACCACCTCGGAAAACTGACTGATTTGTTGAAGTAAGTCAGATGCCCTTTGTGGCTAATTATAACTCCGATCCCCTCATTCCTCTGTTACCTCTCTTCCTCTTTCTCAGTTTGACTTTTGTACTACTTCCTTCCCTCCCCCTTCCCCTCCTTCCCCTCTTTCTTGCACCCCCTTATGTTATCTTAAAAAAGATAACCAGAAAAACAAGACAGTGGTCACATGATCACTTTTGGATGACACAATCATGACTTTTTTTCTCATGCTTGTTTTTTTTGGCCCAAATCAGACTACCCTCTTAGACGTTAACTGTCCTGCCAAGTCCAAAACCTTATATTGGTCTTTTCCTTTAATTACCTTTCAGACAAAATTTTGATTAGCATTCAGACTCTTTTTCTGCTTAAGTGATTTAATCCATTCTTTAATCTTTTTATCATTTGAACATAGATAAAATTCAGCAATAAAGTACACCGGAAAGAGACAGTTGTAAGTTTATAATGAAATCAAACTATTCTTTTTTTAGAGGGGGTACCGTTTGAGCTTTGGCAGAGGACTCGATCTAATTGAACTCCACTGATAACAACAATGGAATCTTTCCCATCTTAAAAGCTTCCCCGATAAACCAAATGTCAACACAGCCATATCTTGATTGTTCGACTGCACTCGGCATAAGCAGCTCCTGCCAACTGAAAAGAGCCAGTCACGCAAGGGGCTCAGCCGAAAACAGAACCATGTGTGGGGTTGTAGTTAGCTAGCATTAATACCAAAAGACCCTTTCTTCTTTTCCTTCTTTTTTCAAATTACACAACCATTAAATTACTTTTTTTTTGCAATAAGGAGTCTGGCAAACATAGGAAATGATATCATTAGAGGGTTCTGTAAGTGGTATCTCAGGTTTCTACACATACATAGAAATGTATTTGTGCCTGTGTGTGTTACTCTGTGTGGTGTGCATATATGAACACACACATATGTCTGTGTTTCACAGCTGTTTGGCTGATATATTTGTTAACAGGAACATTATTCTGATAATAAACACTACACCCAAGTGTTCCCATATAAAATAAAATCTGTACTGAGTAATTCCAAAAGGACAAAATGGAAATATCCTTGAAGTGTCTGGTTTTCTGCTAATGTTTAATTTGTTTGCAGCACAGTGCTGACACACGTGCAGGTTTTCATTTTAGATTGAGGCACTGTGTTGTCTACTCACCAATTGCGGCATCTCATTCTCTCACTAGGCGACACATACAGTGTTTGGGCTTTTTCTAGTCACTGGCATGAAAGCCAATGCAGACAGAAACACATTTGTTGTCCTTTTCATGTTCTGCAAATACTGCTGCCGACATATTTATTTTGTCTCTCAACTCTCAAATGGTTAAATAGTTCACTGTGTTGAAATTACAGTTATTCTGTTCAGATTGATGACCCTCCCTTTCTTCTATATACACGATTTGAGCTCAGGTTCTGGTTAAGTAAACACAGTGAGGAAGGTTTTTTTTCTGATTTGATTCCAGACATCATCAAAGTGCTGTCTGTCGACAGACTTTATCATGTTAGCTCTGTTTCATCCTTGGGATCAGGAGCCATGAAAGAGAGCAAAACCCAAATCACATGTGAACCTACTCGAAGGATTTCTATTTGATCATGCTCTTTGTAGGAGATTTTCTTCAAGCAAACATATGTACATATGAAGTTCTTCTGTCTTGTGTTATGGGGAGGATGTTATACTCAAATGTGGCAGCAGTTAAAAAAAAAAAAAGACTCCACTGTAAAGGTTAAATAAAGTCAAATTCAACCAAAAAAATGCTGTAATAGTAACAACAAAACATTTGAATTAGTCTGTTGAGTTTTAGTATACTTATATATTTTAGACAGTTAGATACAAGTCGAGTACAGACGTCTGATGTTCCAGTCCATAATTCCATAAGATTGTGCCTGTATCCATCTGGGGTAAACGGGTTGGTGCTATTTCAAATGAATGAAGTTCTACCCTTTTCCATCTCTTTTTATTCCATTGTAGGAATTTTACGAAGCAGTATCCATCCAAGCACCAGCAGTAATAATCCCTGTCTTGTCAGAATCCTTTTTACATGACTGCTGGCACCAACCCAGGCTTGGAGCAGGATAAAGACATTGAAACTGAAACTGAACAAATCAAACCAACCACATGAGGGACACCCATTTTGAGAATCATCTTAAATATTGGACAGACAAATACATTTTCCACTGATTTTAATATTATAGGTGGAAATGTATTTAGAGCAGGTATATGTCTACACTGTAAACCCGGATAAGTTGAGTCTACTTAAAAAAATTTAGGAAACCGGTTGCCTTAAAAAAATTAAGTAATG
>JAQQZY010137904.1:0-18870 GCA_030068375.1 Ostorhinchus rueppellii | reverse complement strand
AAAAAATCACTCTCACATTCACACCTATGGGCAATTTAGATTAACCTATCAATGCATGTCTTTGGATTGTGGGAGGAAATCGGCGTACCCAGAGAGAACCCACGCGGAGAACATGCAACCTCCACACAGAACGGTCCCACCAGTGACTGGAATCGAACCCAGGACCTTCTTGCTGTGAGGCACGAGTGCTATCCACTGCACCACCGTGTCACCCAACTGATCACTAATAATCTGATTATAATAAATCAGATTAACAGACCTGGATTTCTCTCTAATACTCTGTCTTCATGCATGTAAACAGGTTAATCTGAGTTATTTAGTGCTTTTACATCTGCTTAAAAAAAATCTTAGAAAATGTAAGTGACAATAGCAGGAAGTCTGATTTTATCACTATTTATGTAATCTGAGAATGGACTGAACCATGTAAACCAGGGTGTTTGGATTATTAAGTGCATGTAAACGTAGGAGATCTGATTACAACCATCTGATTATATGACCATAAAATTTGATAATTATTCATAAACAGACTGTTTGACGGTAAACATCCACATTAAAACAGGTTTATCACATTCAACTGGATGTTGTTTTGTCTGTTATTATTGTACATGACCGGTGAATAAAATCAGATTTACTGTCTGTTCTGCTTTTTGTGATATAAATGTCAAATTTCTCAGTGTTTTCTATTTAATAATTTACTGTTAAATTATCAGGTCATTAATAAAATTTTAGTTTTCCACCAAATAACCAGTATTGAAGCCAAACTGTTCAGGTCTAATTTATGTCTAATTTTAATCCAGCTGTTTTCCTTTAATTTCATTGTTTCACCAGCGTCTGTTCACACCGATTAGTAATAGTTTATATGGAATTTGTCTCATTCTCAGACTTGATGTATTTTTATTTTCTAAAACGCTTTGGACTAAAATCAAACCTTTACTTTAAGACACATCCAGACCATTAAGTGTAAACAAACCTCGCCCAGATGTGACTCTCCCATTGGTCCCTTTGTCTCAGGGTTGGCGATGATGATTCTGACGCCTGGTAAAATCTGTTCACACACGAAACCAAAACGTGAACAATTGACATTTCTGCCTGAAAAAAATATTAGATTAGAAAGAAAAAAACTGCAACATTATTCATTCCAATGTATGAAAAGCTTCATAAACAAATTCCGCTGTTTCGCTCTGTAGTTTTTGATCTAAATGTTTTAATTTTGACTACTACTCCACTAATTATGGATCTATTTTTCGTCATTTCATGTAATTCGTTTTCTTTTATCATTTCTATTACAATTTTATCACTTTGTTTATGATTCAAAACCAAACTGTTATTTCTCTCTATTCTAAAACCATCTCATCTAAATCTGATATTTATAATTATACTTTGATAAATAATAGATGTGTTTTCTGCTTTATTTTGTTCATATTTATTTCCATTGTGTCATGAAAATCACTTTTTTTTTTTTTTTTTAAATGAGCACAAATTTATTCTAGTTACCAGTCTCGTGTTTATGTAAAAAAAATTTGGAAATTCACAAAGTCATTCTAATTCAAGACACTATTACATAAGACAGTCCTGCAGGTTTATTAAACTTCTAATGTCCACATGCATTTGTGTTTAGATCCAATCTGATATGTGAAGTAGGAACAACAGGAAAAACTACAGGTTCAGGTTGAAAAACAAAGTTAAAGGTGGAATCAGGCTTTTATCTGGTACCGTCTAAAATATCCTCCTATGTTTCTGAAAAGTGTTTGTTTTCTACATTTACGTCAGGATTTGTTGGGTGTGGGGTCAATCAATGTGCCCTCATGTTTTTACATCCCTGAGTGGGCAACCCTGTTAATGATTAAAAACTGAAATAACGGGCAGGTTCGGACCGACTTTTCTTGCACCTCCAGCCTGCGTTGCTGGCACTAAGGGCCCCACAGAATCACACGGACCCAAAGCAGACCGCTCACAGGGCACACTGCTCTGTGGGACTTTCACCTGAAATGAACTGTCGGTGGCTTTGGAATTCGTCAACGTCCCCATGCACTTTTTTTACAGTCTGAGTTTCCCATTGGCCATAAATCTTCTCCCATGTTGGCGCGATCAGCCCTATCCATGGTCCTGAAACTTCATTAGAGCACCTCCCACATCGCAGGTGTGGCCGTCACAGAAACTTAAATGTTTCATGTGTTTTTATTTTTACTTTAAAGATGAATGTTCAACTGTTGGACATATAATAGAGCTGACTGTTAATTTAAAAAAGAATTAGGCCTGCTGATTACTTGACTTTTCATGATTAAAAACAAACATCAACATTAGTTACATGGACTCAACAAAAGATGTGAATAAAATAGTGTCATTCAGTGTTTACGTGGACATTAGGACCTGTTGGTCAGATTATTAAAGGTTTACACCGACACTCATCTGGTGTTTTTCGCTTTATTTCTGGAACACCAAACTGTGTGTAAAACGTCTGATATTTGTGTCGGTGAAATTAATGGTAGAACTGACCTTCCCAGACTCCATCAGTGGTAGACTGTGTGGCGACCCCCTCTCTACCAGCCTGACCCTGTGGACGAAAACACAAAACCAGGCCTCAACCACAGACTCAATCTGTTCAAAAACAAACTCACCTCTGTCTGATATTAAAACTCTGCTTATAAACAGGTTTCCATTATGCACTTGAATGTTATTGTGCACCTGTTCCCTAATGAAAATTCCACTGTTACTTTGCACATCACACGTTATAGCAAGTGATTTTTTTTCTTACCAATTGTTTTTAGTCCAACAGCCCAAAGAGTCCGATGGACTATTGGTATCAGCTGGCGTCCGTCCGTAAACAACCGTAAACAGTCAGTCAGAATGACTATTTTTTTGGGTACATCTTTGAGGTAAGGCCTACCAAGTTTGAATTGGGAAATATTGATTTTTGAATTTTTTCATGAATTTTTGCCATTTTGAAAAATCCCCACTGGTTTATATTGGGACACATTTCAAAGTGCTTTAACCTGAAAATACTTACAGATATTGATGCAATTACTATTGGTAATAGATATTGAGTCACATACGGGCTTTCATTTGGTGCCATGACCTTTGACCTTGAGTGACTTTGAAAGGTCAAACCCAAGATCATCTGTCCAAATTTCTAGAGACTTCTTCTCCAAAACCGTCAGCCACAAACTGAAATCCATCGTGGCGGTTGTTTGGGGTAAGGTCAACCAGGTTTGTTCAAAGAACTGGGAAATATTGATTTATGAAGTTTCGCCATTTGAAAACAGTTAAAGATATTGATATAATTACTATTGGCAATAGATAGGAAGTCATATATGGGCTTTCATTTGGTGCCATGACCTTTGACCTTGAGTGACCATTATAAGGTCAAAAGAAGGCCAATTAATGGAGTACAGGAGCCCTGGTCCTATTTGTCTTCTGGTTTATTATGTGTAGTGTGTTTGTTCCAGTGTTTTTACCATTCGTCATACTGCTGCCGCACTGCACTTCTCCAGTTTGGGATCAATAAAATCAATCAGTCTGTCTAAGTCTGTCTGAATGAGAAGCTCAGACATGGTGAAAAATGTCAGGGTTTTTTTTTTATCCGAGTGTTCTCTTAGTGACGAGGTCTGAGTGAATAACAGGCTCTGGTAGATCAGGTCTGTTGTGACCTGCAGACAGACAGCACCGCTCTGTCAGATTAAAAACACTGAGTGTCTGCCTCTGTCCACGCTGACACTTAGATTTATGCAGAGCACCGTCTCCAGTGGCAACGGCAGCGTCTCCGACCCGGGCTGAAGGCCTTAATGATGGCGCTCAGATCTAGTTCTCCAGACTCTTGGGAAACTTTGCGCTGTGGTTTAAAGGTCCGTCTCCAGTGTGGGTTTGGTGGTGTCATCCCAGATCGCCTCGTCAGTGTTTGAATAAATCCTGCTCCAGCTCGTTATCTTCCAGCTGTCGTCTATCTCTGCAGCGTGCGACCACCTTACCACTCCAACGCTAACACTGATGTGGAACCCGGCGGCTCTTTTCAGACCCCAGTTCGGTTCCCAGGCTGTTTGACAGACACCGACATGTGCCTCAAATCAAATTATCGCATTGTCTTTGACAAACTTTCAGATTCTCATTAAACTCAAACTTTTCAGAACGAGCCCGAAGCGACACCTCGAAGCCCAACAACAACCTGTGAATTAATTCAGGAGTGTTTACCGAGCGCTTCGTGTCTGCTGGGAGAGTCGGTTTATGCACAAATACAGTGTTTTTCATTCATAAAATACAACGGAGCATATTCAGGAGGAAAGAAGCTGAGGGTTTTGCATGTGGAACTGAAGCTCCAGCCAAAACAGGGAAAACCAAACATGACTGAACTTAAAATACTCATTTTTACAGTAAAATCAGCATCATGACATGAACTGCAGAAACTAGATCACTTCCCTCAGTGCATCCTCATCCAGTCAGTCTTATTAATGTGCAACAACCCTGTAGAATGTGCAATAACTAATGTAATACTCTGTTCTTACAGAAACAATGCAATATTTATTCTCTAGTTATCAAACAAATGTACTATTTTCATAGACTATTCATAGACAGACATACTCAGGGTTACTACAGGTTTGTACAAATTACATTTAACACTTTTTAAGACTTAGAACAGAATTTAATGCCAATTTCACGGCCACACTGACAAAAATTTATGACTCCTAGAATTTAGGAAAATGTTTTTATTTACTCAAATGCTTTGATTCCCACCGTTTTCAGTCATTTCTCACTGGGGACAAAATTATCAAATACTCTGTTCCTAATTTCAATATAAATTGTCGGGTTGGAACAGGTGGAACCGAGTTGAATAATGCTCCTGTCTTCACTTTTCTAGATTTAAGGCTGAAATTTTGTTGTTATTTTCTGAAAGTGTCAAGAAAATCATTTTCTGAAATGGATTTAACGCTCGTTTTTGTTGATGAATCTGCTTGTTCTAACGATGAACTAGTTTTCAAACTCACCTGTCGTGTCGTAGCGCCCTCATGTCCACAAACACTGTCGTGGGGTCGGGTCCTGAGGTTCCCTGAGAAACACCAGCAACAACAGTTCACACCGCAGTCCCGCAAACCATCACATTACACAACAGACACGTACGTCTACGGATGTGTCTACGTCTACAGCGGATACTACGGTCTGTGCGTTAGTGACTCCTCGACAACACTGACAGTTCATGGAGGAAATGTTCAAAACACAAACCCAGGAAATAAAAGATGCAAAAAAGGAGACGCCAAAGATCAGGTTCTACTGGACCGACATGCAAAAAGAAAGGAAAAACCAACACAAGCGACAGGGGAAGAAAGATGGAAGAAGGGTGAAAGTCAGAAAACACAGGAAACACATGAACATTAGTTTATTTACTGATTAAACCGTTCAGATGAGGATACGACTCAGGGTTAGAACCAGTGTCCTTCCTTTGTTTTCTTTTAAGTACAATTAACACTTTTACAGCTCAGCAGGTTATTTTGGACCCACTTCTGTATTTAAGGGTTAAAATGACAAAAGTAAACAACGATGAATTAATGTAAAAATAATCAATGCTGAAACCATGAATCAACATAAACATCCTTTTTGACACTGATTTTCTACATAAATTTAGATTCATAACCATGTGAATCTTGTTTTATTGTAATATCTTTGTAATGAAAAGTTATTTCATATTCCAGGTATTCCTTAAAAACCATGTTACTGACATTATGTATTTACATTTTTAACTAGCCTTTAATAGATTTGATTAAATTGTACTTCAGGTCCGACTATCCTGAGCTTCTATAGTGGGTTCAAATGACCCACATTCATTTACAATAGAATTACATCTGAAACTTTGGATGTTGACATTGTTCTGTTGCTGTTATATTATTTATATTATATACTACATATATGTATATACTTTGCGTCTCATATATTCAAAATATTAAAGAAAAAAATTGTTAATGTTTAGAAAAAAATTACGAATAAAAAAAATATTTCAAACATGAAATCATTCTTTTGTGGAGCAAAATATAACCGATTATGTTTTAACATGACAAAAGTGTCATAAAAACACATTAACACGGGTTATTTCACTCATTTATGGTGGATCTATGACAGTAAGGCTCACACCTGATTATTTTTTTACATCACTCTACATTAAAGATTTCCTGTAAGTTATTTGTGTTAATTTAGTAAATTAACACTTTAACATACCCATTATGGTCCAAAGTGAGTCTGTGAGTTACATTTTATACTTGGGACATTGGGATTTATGATAATATATATAATTTGTGTGTTTTCCTTTACACAGAACCGAACACTGTAGTTTTTCTTTTTGACATCTGTAACAACAAATATAGCAGTACCTCGAGGTTCATATGTTTACAGATTCTATAAAAACTGAAACAACTCTAAACTATACAGGACAAAACATGATGCAAGACGCAAAAACAAAAAGAATATGGAGGATGTGATGACTCCTCCCACTCAGTATCTCTGCTCTCATTGGTTCATTGTCTGAGGAAACCGTAAAACTCAGAACGACGACACATTTGACTCAAGAAACTCAAGTTTAATCTAAGAGCAAATGTATTTATGATCAGTTCATCTACACGTGTCACACTCTTAAATCCTACACATTTAAGTCACTTTTGGACCAATTATCTTGTTTCTTCTAATAGTTCCGGTTAATTTACAGGTGAGTGTGTGCTGGTGCAGAGGTCGGTTTAATGTCGGCGTTTGATTATTGTTTTACAGGTCAGTGCAGTTACTTACGTTCAGAAAACAGTGTTAGGGTCAGTGACAGGTTTAGAAATAAAAACTTTAACACTTGATCATGATTTTCTGTTATTTTTTTGCTGTTGAATTTCAGAGAAAACGTTAAAAGTCATAGAAAAAGAAAGACAGCCCCCCCCATTCAACCTCTCTGTGTCTCCACCATCCCTCCATCCCCTTCATGTCTCTACACGGACCCACCACCGGACACACAGCGGCATGCTGGGAGTCGAAGCCCACGCACCCAGAGCAGAAAACGGCAGACAGCATCATCCTGACCAACAACACGGCTACGCATCGACTCCATTAATGTGTGACTTTATTCAATACTGTCGTCTAAATGATGATGATGGTGATGATGATGGTGATGATGATGATGTGCTGACGAGCAGTGGAGGTGGTGGGGGTTTAGGAGGGAGGGGGCGATGGTGGTTCCCTACCTGATCGGCAAGTTTCCCCAGCCTGTGAGGCTGCAGCGGCAAAGAGGAAGAGGAGGAGAAGAATAAGGAGGATGAGGAAGATGAAGAGGGGGAGGAGAATGAAAAACAGGTGAATGAAGAAGAGAAGGATGAGAACAAGGAGGAAGATGAAGAGGAGGAAGAGAAGGATGAGGAAGTAAAGGGGGAAGAGGAAGGAGAAGAATGAGGAAAATGAAGGGAGGAGAATGAAAAACAGAAGAATGAGGAAGAGAAGGATGAAGAGGAGGCAAGTGAGGATGAGGAGGGTGAAGGAGGAAGAGCAGTAGAGGGGCAAGCGGAAGAAGGATGAGGAAGATGAAGGGGGGAGGAGAATGAAAAAGAAGAATGAGGAAGAGAAGGATTTAGAGGAGGCAAGTGAGGATGAGGAGGGTGAAGGAAGAGAAGGAGGATGAGGAAGATGAAGGGGGGAGGAGAATGAAAAACAGGAGAATGAGGATGGAAGGATGAAGAGGAGGCAAGTGAGGAAGAGGAGGATGAAGAAGAGGAGGAAGACAAGGATGAGGAGAACAAGTAGGATGAGGAAGCAGAGGGGGAAGATGAAAAGGAGGAGAATGAAGAACCAGAGGAGGAGGAAGTGAAGGATGAAGAGAACAAGGAGGATGAAGGAGTAGAGGGTGAAGAGGAGAAGGATGAAGAAGAGGAGATTGAAGAGGTGGAAGAAAATGAGGAAGGGAAAAGAGAAAGAAATGGAGAAGGAAGTAGATGAGGGTGAAGAAGAAAACAAGGAGTAGAAGAAGAGGAGGAGGAGAATGAGGGAAGGAGTCAAAGGGAAGGAAGGAAGGAGGGCGGAGACAAAACCAGGTATGAGGAAATGTGGGTGGGGTTATGCATAAAACAAGGAAGAAAAGGGAGGAAAACAAAGGTCAAAATGGAAAAACGTAACAAAACACAACAAGCAGAAAGAACTGAAAAGATTCTTCAGCCAAATGTTAGTTTAGTTTGAGCCAGTGAACGGGTTAGTTTAGTTAAAGTAGTCCACCTGAATATGACCCCCCCTTTAACACACATATTTACAGTATTTACACACACACATCTGGAGACTGATGTTGATTTGAGGAACTGGAGGGTTTTAAATAATATCTGAGATGTAGAAGAGATGATCAGCCTGAAATGGAAACATGAGGCTGGATGAACAGATGAACGGGAACGCCCACTGAAGCCTTGGAACCGGAGTTCACCACAGACCTGAACCCACCCCCCGTCTAAAGGTGGGTCACCTTTAACTACTCGTGCTCCTGTCGGTCACGTTTATGTTGGAATCTGTCGCATGTGTTCATACTGAAACTGCAGAGGGACAGATTAGAAACAAAGATGAAGTCAAGGAGCGTTTTATGGAGCACATTCCACCTGCGGCGTCCACACACAAGTCTGTTTACGTTAGATTTGATCATTTATAACGTGAATCATTTTACTGTTTTTGCAGGAACTGGAACTTCAGCTTCTTTCAGAGGCTGAGACTGATGAGCTCTGCCCCCCCTCCATACCTCAAATAAAACACAGAGCTGCACTCTGACACATGCAGGCGCTCAGGAACATGTTTTAGTTATGTATGTGTTTTTGGATATTTGGACTTTTTTGTTTGTTTTTAATCATCCAGTTCTTATCCTGTTACTGGGACTCATGGGTGCACATACTGTTAATATCGTGTCTGTTCATATTTTATGTCTGTTTTTATTGTTATTCTAGTCTTATTTCACTTCTTGTAAGATTTTTTTTTTTTCTTATGTTGCTTTTTAGTTTTTGTAATTTTAGATTCACACTGTTCTTATTTTCGACGTTTTTTTTAATATTGTTGCACTAATTTAACTGAACATACAATGGCAATAAAGGCTATTCTATTCTATTCTATTCTATTGTTAGCTTAGCGTTGGCTAATGTCCTCAAACACAACACAGATTCCAACATAAACATCTCGAGTCCTTGTCGTCTCTAAATAATTGACTTTTCTGCTTAAAACAAGCTTCGCGTCAGCGTCACTTTGCACAAAAACCAGACGCAGCTGAACTTTTTTCCCCGTCATGAAGAACAAAAACAGCTAATCTGTCCAACGTCAGCCTCAGAGAAGAGGAAGAGGAGCTGAGCGCAGAGGAAGAGGAAGAGGAGTGGGGCCGTGGAGGCTCCTGACCTGGAGGCAGATGGCCAGGTTGACCCTGCAGCCGAACGAGGTGCTGACGGCCCGAGGGTGGAGGCCCAGGTCCTTGAAGAGTTTGGAGAAGGACTGGGTGAGGGCGATCCGGGGGCGCTCCTCTGCCACCACCACGCAGGTCCTGACCCGGGACAGGTCCAGACCCCGAGACTGAAGGGGACACAGAGACACAGACTGGGATGAGAGGATGTGGGCTCACTTAGATTGGATTAGATTGAATTACATTACATTAAACTAGATTAAATTAGTTTAGATTGTATTAGATTCGTTTAGATTATATAAAATTAGTTTAGATGAGATCAAATTAGATTACATTAGATTAAATTACATTAGATTATTTTAGATTTAACTTTATTGATTCCTCAGGAAATTACAATTTCAGTGACAGAACAGCAAGAAAAATATTAACAATGACTATGAAAACAGTGGAAAAACAGTCAAATGTAACAGAAAGTAGTAGAAACAACAACAACCAAAGTAGTAATAAATAATAATAAATAGTTATATGTACACAGTTTAATAATCACAGGATAAAAGTTATAAAGTCATTATAGTAATAGTATTTGTAACAATGATATACAAGTAATAACATAAGTACATGAGTAACGGTAATAAAAATAATTGTCATAATATTTTATTTTGTGATAAATATCATTGTATTGGTTCGTTTAGTTTAACTTATCTTTGTTTCTAAAATGCCTCAGATACGGTTTTTATTTCTCTTAACAGATTTTTTTCTAAATGACTGATTTTAAATTTTCTAAAATACTTTTCATGCTCAGACTAAATAATTTTCTGTCACAACTAACCAAAAGTTTCTTCACATCTCCTGTTAAACTTTAAGGAAATATTGATGTTTCTGTTACATCATCATGAACAGCATCTGTAGACATGATGTGTCCCAATACTTTTGTCCATACAGTGTCTGTGTTTGTGTTGTGAACATGAGTGCAGGTGCTGGACCTTCAGGGCGTCGGTCTGCAGACCCAGGCCTTTGGTGCACAGCTCCATGACGCTGTAAGAGCAGAAGGTGTCGCGGACTTTGTACTGACTGACGGCAGACAGCCACAGGGCGGGGTTCACCTCCAGCTCCGACGGAGGAATCAGGATGGACTGGTGACCTGAGTACACACTGCACACACACACACACACACACACACACACACACACACACACACACACACACACAATACCAGGCTTATATGGATGTGTGTGTTCATCTGTATGCTGATGACACTGCTCTTTACTCTGCAGGATCTGTACAACATGCGGCCAAAAACTTACAAATTTCCATTAACGGCCAGTCAGGGCATAGTTTCAGGTAGCGAGCCATGCAGCTGCCATTTGTATGGCCCGTTAGCGAAAAACACAATAAAAAAATTAAATATCTATATAACTGTGTCTCATCTTGTCAGTTCCTAATTTTTGCTAAATCCAGGTATTGGGGGTTTTTTGGGGGGGGGTTTTGTTTTGTTTTTTGTGTTCAAATATAAGTAGTAACGGACTTCTGGTTCGATCTGGTAAGAGGCGTCTGACTGAAATTAGACTTATAACCATGCACAGCCTGATTTTTTTTTTTTTTTTGCACACTCAAAGCTCTGATTTCTGCCTAAAACTGAGTCAGGGGAGTCAAACATACAGCCCGTGGTCCAAAACCGGCCCCGAAAGGGTTCAGTTTGGCCCATGGGATGAAAAATTACACTGAAGATATCACAGGTTCCTACAGGTTAAATTTAAAGTGACAGAACAGAATTTAACGCCAACTTCACTGCCATTCTGGCAAAAGTTTATGACCCCTAGAATTTAGGAAAATGTATTTATTTACCCCAAACGCCTCGAGTCCCATTGTTCTGAGCTGAACTGATTTCCTGCACAAACATGTTCCCCTACACTCGTGTCAACCAGGTCCAGAATGAGCTTTTCTCCAACCAGACATTATTACTATTAATATTTGCACTTCCCCACGCTTCCGTTTCACTTCTGTGATCATTTCTCATCGGGGGCTGCAAAGTTACCAATAACTGGTTCCTAATTTCAATATAAATTATCAGGTTGGAATGGAGTCCACAAACGTTACTGTCTTTGCAGTTTGGACATTTAACAGACACATTTAAACACAATACAACCAACAAGGTTATGGAGACAGAACTGAAGACCTACTAGATCTAATGTAATACGTTTTAAAGAGTTTTTTCAGGTATTAAATGCAGATTAAGATCCCATGGGAACACCATGTGTCAAAACACATGTTCAGGTTTCACAAACAGACCCATTGAATGTAAAGTAGAATATGGTCATAATAACAACTGCATGTTTGATACATCTATAATATATGTATAAAAAGATGTGTTTCTGTTATTGGAGTTGAATTATGGAATGACATAAATATACATTTAAAGATGTGCAATTCATGGTTTGCAAAACATTGGTTTGCAAAGATATTTTTTGAGTCATAAAAGCAGGAATGATTTTTGATGTATTTATCAGTAGAGTAAAACTGATATAATTTGAATATATGTGAGGCGTATACAAGTCTTTAACTTCTGCCTGAGTCTGTTCAGTCTCAACAGAATTCAGTCGGTCGATTTAAAATCAGCCTCATTGTATTTTCTGTATTAAGGAAGATGACTGAATAAACCTAAACCAAACCAATAATCTATGATTTCACAAAAATAAGGAATAATATAAACCTGAAATGTCTTAAGAAAATGAGGTGGAATTTCAATATTCTGCCTGTTACTAAATGTTTTATGGGTTTGTAGTTTATAACGCACATGTGTAAATGACAAACTGAGATAGAATGTTGTCAAAATAATGTTAATATTCTGTTCTGTTTGTGTGCTGTCTCGTAACTTAGCTGGTAAAATAAATCTAAATATAATTGCATGTATTTTTCTCCAGATATTTCAGGTTGTTTGACTTCGTTTTTCGTGTATGTCCGACCTGCAAAGGCACCAGAGGACGAAGCCCAGACCGCAGTACGGGTCCAGACAGATGGCCACCTCTCTGGACGGGTAGAGCTCACACTGCAGCTTGATTGATCTGCAGAAGGCACTCGTTGCTGTGTGAGACATCTGCAACAGAGGAGACGACTCATTAACACACACACACCTTCAGATGGAAAACTGACTGATTGATTGATTGACTTTATTAATCTCCAAGGGGGAATTCAAAATATGGTCCCAATTCACAGAAAGTCACAACAACAGCAACAACAAAAAACCCCACACATAAATAAATACAGAGTGTAAATAGCTAAAACTAAGTTCATAAAAGTAGAATTAAAAAGACGGTGCATGTTCAACCAAACAGATGAAACATAGAAACGCCCCACAGTGTTCTGGAACTTCTACCTCCTATACCCCCCAACAAATAAAATGGACATTTTTATAGAGAAAGTGTCATTTTAAAATAGAGCAGAACCGTTTTTACTGATTTTGCTTAAGGAAAAAAAAAAAAAAAAGAGAAATTCTGGTGTTATTTGAAAAAGCAAAATAAATACACTCGCATCAATTTCTACAAATATGTTTAAAAGATACTTCTCCAGTGTTTTTACATACAACAACATTTGGCTCATTGTCCAGGCGATACTTCAAAAGGAAAAAAGAATAAATAAATGAGAATGCATCCAGGTCTAAATAAAGGAATTACAGATACAGTCAAATGGATTTAGACTGAACTGCTTTTACACACAGTCCATTTGGTCCAAATTTTTCTTTTTGCACTATTCCATGATGTAAATCTCATATATAATGTCCAACCACTCATCATCAATGATGAGGGAGGAATATGCAAATTAAGTCATACTTTGTTTTCATGTATATGTTTTTCTTTTCTTTTTGTTATAATCTGTTTAATTTATAAGGACTAAGTAGGACTATTTTGTTTTGATGCAGATTCAAAACACTACAAACTAAACTATTTTCTTCTAATGCTTTTTTCACTTGCTGCCAATAATAGATTTAGTGTTTTTTTTTAAATTTATTACTATTCTAGATTTTAAACACTCTAAGTAATAATACAATATTATAATATGCACAATATGTAAATATACAGTGTTTCTGCTGGTAAGGTTTTTCTGAATCCTTAATGCCACACTATACAATTGATTAAAAAAAAAAATCATTAACAGAGCTACTACACATTAGGCAAAGCAGATTAAAGTCCTGAATTAAAAATATTAAGGTTTCACAACATGGAACAGTGGTTGCCATGGTAGCGCCTTCCATCTTTAACGGTTGGTTCTGCTGCCTGTCACTACCGGACCAACTGCACATGTGCTACAGTAAATCTACTTGGACAAAAACTGACCAAAATGCTTCGGCAGAGACATTCAGAGTCATTCTGCTGCAGATGACTGTGTCATTGAATGCATCATCCAATCCAATCCAGCTTTAAAACAACCACAATGGACCAAAGTGCTGTACAGAAAATAAATAATAACAGAATAAAATACAGAAATAGAATAAGAAGATAAAATCTGTACAATTAAAAACAACAACAAAATTAAAATAGGAACAATAAAACCAACACCAAATAAAACAACTGAAAAATACATTTAAAGGAGGTTGTGCCTCGGACCACGTGTTAATAGTAATCATATTTTAGTTTTTTTCTTCTGTTCCGACAAGGTATAGTTGATGTTTCTGAGGAAGATTTGAGTCACAGCTGAAACTGTCCAGCAGGTAACATCTTAAAACTATACCTTGTCTAAACAGAAGAAAAAAACCAAATTATGATTACAGTAATTGAAGACAAAATGAACGTCTTTAGACTTGTTAATAGTATTTTTGTTCTGAAAGGTTATTAGTAAATTAATAAATGCTGCTGCAATGTAGTTATTTTCTTACCTTACCCCCCCATAAGAGAGCTCCTCCACAAGAAACACTGAATTTATAATTTAATAATCATAGGATAAAAGTTATTATGAAGTGATACCTGTAATAGTAGTCACAACAACAACATATAAGTAATATAAATATGTAAGTAATAATAATAATAATTATTATTATTATTGTTGATAAAACGATTATTAAACTAGAAAAGCACTCGGAGAGCGCAGACCTCCGCCAAGATAGTGTTTGTATTTTTTTTAAGGTAATGTTTGTACTTTCCTCCACTAGATGGTGCTGAATGACCTCATAATCAGCTCTACTCCACCATGCCCTATTGCATTGATAAAGAATCCCTTTTAAAAATTCCCGGATCCAGACGGTGATCCAATCGCCTCCAAAATTTAATCATCTCTTCATTGACCCAGAGCGGACATATCCTGAAAATTTCATCAAAATCCATCCATAACTTTTTATGTTACTAACAGACAAACAGACAAACCAACGCTGATGAAAACATAACCTCCTTGGTGGAGGTAAACATTTCACATCTGAAAAGAATATTTGTTCTAAATGTATAGTTGATGTGTTTGTGAATCTCCTGCCAATAGCTTGATGACCTGACAGATGTAAAACACGTGTTCGTGGTCGGTTCCATTGGTCCAACAGGGTCTCACTGTCCTGCTGGAACACAAACTGGTACAAGATTCTTCCAGTAAAACTCTCGTCTTTGGTTTGATCCCACTGAGGACCACTGTGTCTGTTTTTCATGAATGTTTTTGTAGAACGTTACAGCTAAATAACAATGCTACCGTCACTCTTCTTTTCCTTTTAGTTCAAACACAAAGAAAATCTGCCGGATCATATTTAAATTCTTCCTCTTATCGAACTCCAAATCATTAATTAATGACAAACAGGTCCGCAGTTTCAACAATTAGCACAACAAAAAGTTCAGAGGCAGCGGTGACCTGAGGAATTGACCGCCGTTGCTGTTCTCGTTGTGTTCTCACCCATTAATCCAACGCTGACGGATCCGCTCATTAACCACACTGATTAAACGTAATGGATGGCAATTTAGCAGCACATGACAAAACACGCTGATATCGTTTCCTCCTGTTCTGCTTTTCTTTTCTGCGCCGATGATGAGAGGACCTCAAAGCGAGTAGCATTTTTTTAATGTGATTAAAATGTAAAAGTGGACATGAATACACCCGCCCCTCCCCCCGTCTGCCCATTCAAAGGGGGTGTTTGTAAAGTAGACCTAGACTAACATGAGTTTATTATATCACTGTAGTAGTGTATGAAATATGACAGTTTAATCTAATCATGCAGTGACGTAATATATGGACAAAAGTATGTGTAATTTTGTTTTTTTCTTATCCATGACTATGATTTTAAATGTTCTTCCTCTAAATTTCTCAAATATTTTTCATGCTCTGTCTGTAAATAATAAGTATTTAGCACAACTAACATCTACTTTCGTCACATCTCACTGAGGAAGAAAAATCTACCATTAAACTTTAAGGAAATATTGATGTTGTTATCTCAAATCCTCATGAACAGGACACCTTAAAGCTGTAGACATGATGTGTCCCAATACTTTTGTCCATACACTTAAAAACATCAATATTTCCTTTCAGTAGAAAATAATTTTTTACAGTCAGAGCATTTAGAAATTTAGTTCTAGTTAAATTCTTCCTTAAAAAAAAAAGTTGCAAAAGAATTTGGCAATAAAGACATTTTCTGTCACTTTTATTGAAAAAAAAAAAACAGACGAAATCTAGGCTGCTACAATGGTAGTCCTTAAAGAGTTAAAGAATGTTCTAAAGTTTCATACAAATCTGTGCAACTGTAACTAGTCTTACTGTACATATCCAGATCTGTCTCCATAAGGTTCTCTGGTTTATTTGGTTTATTCTTTGAATGTAATAAAAAAGTGTCATGAACTGTGTCGTGGTATGAACAGGACTAAATCCCTTTAAAACAGTATGACACGTAAAAAGCATGTACGGTTACAGAAAAATATATTAGACCATCCAAAGTCATCAGAAACAATGGTTATACAATCCAGTCCTAACTCCTGTGTGTGTCATGTGACTAAAACAGACAGAAAAGAAAACATGCAATGCCTAAAGCACTGCTTTTATCACAGACACTGATGGAAGAACTGAAGTGATTTTGGTTTTTTATCATGAAAACATGTTAAATGGATAGAAATCAGCTGTTAAATTAAACTATTATGAGCTGTTTTTGTTATTATTATTATTTTTGTCAAAACAAATGGACCTTCAGTTGGACCAGGCATTAAAATGAACAAGAAACTGAACAAAACAAGGGACGAATAAGACGTTTTTCTGTGTCTGTGTCTTTTTCAGATCTGGCTCTTTTAGGTGCAGTTGCAGCTCAGGGTTGTTCTTTGGTGAAGACACCATCATCACCAGAAAAGGTAGCCCAGCGAGATGTAAAATGACGGAGCATGTATCCGTCCATAACTTTTTGAGTTATCTTGCTAACAGACAGACAAACAAACCAACGCCGATGAAAACAGAACCTCCTTGGCGGAGGTAAAAATAATGTATTAGATTTCTATGGTGCTTTTCTAGTCACCCAAAGTGCTTTACATTATTGATCCATTATTCATTCACTCTCACATTGTCCCTGTGGTGGAGGTAAACGACATCTGTATCCACAGCTGGGGCAGACTGACAGAAGTCACACCTACGGCCCCTCCCACCACCGAACATTCATACGCCAGTGAGAGTGACACTGGAGGCAAGGAGGGTGAAGTGTCTTGCCCAAGGACACAACGGACTGACTAGGACAGAGCGGGATTCGAACCGCCAACCCTTCGGTTATTGGACTTATTGGGCTCTACTTCCTGAGCCTCTGTTGATTGTGATTGAAATATTCTGCCTCATTCTGAGTCAGACGACATTCTAACCTGAGACACAGATCACATGACCACAGAGATGATGATGGGACTGAACTACAGATTCCACTGTGGGTCCCATGTGCTGTGACCTCAGACACAGTCATGTTCTTACCTTGACTCCAGCAAGCATCCCGGTGGTGGACACGCTGAAGTCCAGGTAGGCCAACATGTCAGGGTTGGAGGGTTTATACAGCAGAGGAGGTTTCTTCTTTGGCAAATCGTCTGCACAGAAGGTTTACATCATAAAAATACAAAAAAGGACAATCAATACAAGAAAAAGAAAAACATAAGGATACGAGTCACTAGATGGACAAAAATATGTGGACACGTTGAATTCAGGTGTTTATTTTCTAACGGGTCTGGGATATAAGACAGTAATGACTAATGTCAGAACATAGTTTTATATTATGGGATACATACCACTGCATTAGTTAGTTTGGTTTCCAAAATGCCTGAGATGGTTTTTATTTAATTTTCCTAAACAGTGTTTTGGATTTGTTTTTTTTAATCCCATTTTAAATGTTCTTCCTCTAAAGTTCTAAAATACTTTTCGTTCTCTGACTGTAAATAATAATTTTCTTCCACAACTAATCATCTACTGTCTTCACATTTCACTGAGGAAGAAAAATCTATCATTAAACTTTAAGGAAATATTTAAACTTGCATCATTTTAGGACAATGTATATTCAACAATTGTTAAGATATTGGGTTATGGAATCCCTAAAACATGTTTGGTGATGTATTTTGGATATATTATTGGTAATAATGAGATTAAAAATGTTTAAAATACTTTTAACAGCCTGTAAAAAGGCTATTACCAAACAATGTTGCAGTTTAGAACCACCTACAACTAACGACTGGATCCAAATTGTGAATGGAATATTTAAGATGGAGATTCTGATGCACAGATTGAAACTGAAGAAGAGCAGAGTCATGACAAATGGAAGAAATGGACCATTTTCAGTTCAACATCACATTAATGAAACCAACTGTGAGTCACAAAGATTTTTTATGGCACCTATTTTTTTATTTTATTGTATTATGTCTGTGTTTTTTGTTGTTATCATTTATGTTGTTGCTTTTTAAGTCGTTCTTTGTAAATTGCTTTCGGCGGATAAAGGTGCAGATAAAATACGACTGGTCTTCATTCTGCTCCCTTTCATTCTAGTACGGAGAACGTTTGTATTTCTATTAAATTGTTTTTTATTTTACAATGAATGAAATATAGAATAAAACAAGAGCGCTCGGTGAGCGTAAACCTCCGCCAAGGTTATGACGTCATGACGTCAAAACTGCTATCCGGATCTTGACCAAAAGTTCATGGGAACATCCTTGGGTGATTCTCTATCACTGGTGAAAATTTCAAGAAAATCTGTCCTGCAGTTTTTCTGTAAAGTTGCTAACAAACACACAAACAAACAAATAAACGCCGGCAAAAACATAACCTCCTTGGCGGAGGTAAAAATGCCAGTGTATCAGGAAGTGCATTTATTCTAAAATTGTAGAAGGACTTTAAAGGTGTGGATTCAATTCACTGAACAGACAGCAGCAGTTTTCACCTGCTTAACCCTGTCTGCTAAATAATCATCCACACAGTGTGAACCACACAGATAAATAAACACCAGCGGGCGTTAGTGGCGGCAGTGTCTTGCCTCCATCTTGGTCCATTAAAGGTTGTCAGTACTACATAATATAGAAAAGAAACAACTGTCACTAGAAACT
>JAQQZY010137887.1:0-37622 GCA_030068375.1 Ostorhinchus rueppellii | reverse complement strand
AATAATAAGTGAAAAGTCCAACTTCTAATCTCATATACTGATAAATATAACATGAAACAATAATCATATTTATTGTTGTTATTATGATGTTGTCAAGTATGTTCTTACCTGTGAATGAGCCGTGAGAAAAAGTTAGCAAAGGTTAGCGTATTGATGCTGTGCAGCGCTCGTGAACGTGAAGCTTCAACAAGCACTGCGCGCTCCGGTAGTCTGGAGGCGTGGCTTCGGGGGAGAGTCTGAAGAAAAGGGTCGGGACTTTACAATTGTGTCTTTTCAAAATGTAGCCTGCTCGAGCCGTTTTTCTAACATGTCAGACCCCACCTTTAAAGTTTGTTAAAATTTAAAACAAACAAACAAAAAAACCCAAGACAAACAAACAAAAAAAAAACCCCAGCAGATTGGTAGCATTAAAAATCTTTTATTTCATACTTTTCATACATTTCAGCCTTTTCTGATATTAGTTTGTCAAATACATATTTCTTTGCTTCAGAAGTTAAACTCATGATGTCCAGCTGTGTGGATTTTTTTTGTAACGCCATGAAAAATAGGCTAATTAAAAAAAAAGGGGGGGGGGGGGCATTTTTTTCGTGTCTAAAGAGTACGACACTCAGGAAAAAAATCTTGACTAAAGTTCTCATAATTCATGTATGAAAGGGTTAATGTATTACTAAATTCAAATGCAACTCAAACATGATGATGCAGCAGACCTGTACATGAGGACATTTTCTCTATCTGGACTTTAAATCATAACAGACTCCCCCTGGAATAAAGGAACATGAATATTCATCAACACATAACTTGACTTTATGATGAATTGCTCTTGATTTCCATAAAAATACTAACTAATATGGAGAATCTAAGCCTTCTAAAGCATGCCTATATTGACAGATGTATGACCTCCAGGCTCAGTTGGCCCCATTTACACTGACTTTAAAAAGGGCTAAATATATGACATTGTGGATTCACTCAGCTTATCGTTTGGCTTGGCTCATACCCACACATGGACAGTAGCTTCACATTTTTTCCTTGTGTCACAAGTGAGGATGAAAATATGGGCAAAGTGCTGTAGAGGGCAAAAACAAAGCAGTAAATCAGGTGTAATGATGCAGTCTGTGCTGCAGAACTTTTGAGAACGAGGCACTTGGGTTTCACCTCAGAAAAATTATATTATTTAAACCAAAGCTCTGACAGGATGTGCACAATTGGCATATTAGGGAGGCAGTTAGCGCTAACAAGCACAATGGCTTCATCATCCAAATATCCCTGTACACCAATAGTTTTCTCATCTCAGCTGTATGACACACGCACAAACACACATATCTATATCCCCATACACCTGAAACTGCAGGCTAAAGTTCTCCTACTTCACATCCTCCTGCTATCACTGAGAAACTCGACTGAAGTACCACAGACGTCCACAGGGTGAAGCTACTCGTGTCATGATTAATGTTCAGCTATTGGTGTATTTGCGTCTGAGGATTTGTTAGTTCACATTTCAAAACACAATTCATACATCACAATCTTTCAATTACCTTGTTGTACACGTTCATCCGGCATACAGCCTTAAGGGGAAAAAGAGTGTGTGGGAAAACACAAAGGTCTTTAAAATCATATCTTCATATACCAGTGTCACTGAGCGATTTACACAATCTCCTTTCAGACTTTAATAGGCTGAGTTTGGACTTTCACAGATGCTGGGAACTGAAAACTTTTCTGTTCAAGAGCAGCAGGATCATTTTTATGTGTGCTTTATTTGTATGTGGTAATACAGTACCATACCTAACTGTATGACTGACTTTGAACCAGTTTGTTCCACACACGGCAACCTATTTATCTGCGATCCTATCTTGACTGACACACACATAACACCTTCAACAGTAATGCTTTCAGTGTTCATCACACTTCATGACTAACAACAGAGACACAGTGATGACATGAAGTCATCACGGTCGAGCTTATCTCCTTTCCTGTCTACCTTTAGGCTGTAGCTGCTCCACCCACTGTGATGCATAAAATAACATGAGTTCAACAGCAGATTCTTCTTGTCAATGAACAGATAAATAGTGTAGTCATTATGTCCATTCAATAATAGGTAATAATTGGGCTGAAAAATCCAAAGCATTTGAATAAACCAGAAAAGTACATACTGGGTGACACTGACCCTTGTGTGGTGTTAATATTTTTGTTACTCAGCCAGTGTTCATAGGTCTGCTGGACCCGCTAGAGTTTTGGGTTTTCAAAACAACACCCCTAATTTGCAGGTGGGATAGGGTATGAGAAAATAAGGTTTGGATCCCGCAAGACAGAGGGTAAAATGTATGAGAATGTAAGAGCAGACAATGTTGGGAGTTGAATTTTCAATAATGTTTCAACTTTGTGTGGGAACAGGAGGGGCAGAAAACACTATCAGTTGCCCCAGAAAGAAGGAAGAGAAAGTGAAGGTACACAGGACCTACACTTTCCACCATTTTATTAGCCCCGGGTCCAGTGGACCCAAACACTCTGTAATATAAATGCGTAGGGGGGGTGTACGATATGCGGTCATTGAAAATGTGTTTTGATTTACGTTCTTCAAAGAAAATGAACCAAAGCCAATGAATTTCAGGCTGAAAAAAATAATTGTTTCATTTTTCTTTTGATAAAAACTGAAAACGGGTCCCACAGACCCGAACACCATACAAGGGTTAAAACACCTCAGTCTGATGATCACTGTTTATAACCTCGCCCCCTGAAGGGGAGGCAAGGGGTATTGTTTTTGGTCAGTTTGTTTGTCTATTGTTAACGCTTTAGCAGTGAAACTGTTGGTTGAATTCATGTCAAATTGGGTTTATAGATTGGCAGTGAGCTGGAATATATGTCATTACAGTTTGGGAAAAGTAGGTCAAAGTTCAAATTTCCCATTTACTTACAATAGGCAAAATTTCAAATGTTTATAAAAACACCATTTTTGAATGAATTTACTTCAAACTTGGCACATAGTGATTGATATTGAACACATATTGAACTAGATTGTTAAAATCTGCTCAAACATTATTGGAGTTCAGCTGATGGACCTGAACTCTGTCTCGGTTAAAGGAGTGGTCCAGAAAGCCAGGGGAATTCTATGTAGATCACCCTGGACACATTTTCTACACTGACTTTTCTGTCATGCCCTCTAGACGGCGCAACTATGCACCCCCCCCCCAAGGAAAACCAACAGATACTCCCATTCATTTATTCCCTCAGCTATCAGGCTGATAAATTCCAGGAAGTGACTGAAGCTGATTGGTATTTATTCTACTTATTCATTGTGTTTTTATTCTATCGAGTCATTTCAATGCTTAACTTATTGCCTGGTTGTTGTTTGTTGATATATATTGCTTTGCATTTGTTTGTTTGTCCCTATTTGTTTGGATGTTCAATAAGGTGGGCTAACTGCAAATCCTTGGGTATTAATAAAGTAGTCTGAATCATATAGAGGCAATTGATATGCTGCCATCAGCACATGCAGAGATGATATCAGCTGGACCAATGCCACAATAAGTGTGAGGGGCGGGGTTTGTGTGTGCCTGGTACCACTTGTTAATTCTGTTTTTCATAGGTTTCTGTTTTTCTTGAGCTGATGAAAAAGTGGCTTTCTGAAGGTGAATAAAGTTCATGTGTGTTTCTACTCGTTACTCCAGCGTTGGCTTAAAAGAAATACGTTGTCACAGGTTTCAATTTTGTCTTTCATTGCCTAAAAGCACAGAGGCCAATGAGAGTGAAAAGAGGACAAAATACAAGGCTTTTCAACAAGATGTTGACCAGATTTATTAAGTACAACAGTCTTGGGAACATCCTAACATACAAATAACAGTCAGTGTTGCCTAATGCATCCACAGTAGATGGTTCTGCATTGACACTTTCTGAAATTCAGTTTCTATTTGGCTGTAGGCCCTGAAGAAATACAATTATTTAACTTTAACAAAGAACTTAAACATGCACTTTTTAAAGCAGTATATGTCAACAGTGTAGTGACTCATCTAATCAAAGCAAACATTCAAAATTAAATAAGGACATTTTAGTGCACAACAAACATTCTGTACTGCAAAAAAACATAACATGCTCAACATGTCAATATTTTATTTGCCCACCAATTTTTTTTTTTTTTTTAAATCTATGATGCATTTTCAACACCTATAAAATAAGTTAAACACATTTTCGCATATTAGCGTTGTCCTTAAACCAATGAGTTTACGTAATATGTACAAACATTCAGAAGAAAATCAACGCATACAGAGTGTCAAACGCTTTTCAGTATGCTTTATAAAAACTGGCGGTTGATTTCAAGATGTTCTGACATTAACAGCCAGGTGAAAGCAAATAACACATTAAGATGAAATATGTACAGGCCTAAACAGTGAAAAGGTGTAGTCATCAGTGCACAGAGGTGTTTGCAGATTAAGAGGGATGTGCATAAGACTGGACAGTATCTAGTCTGGAGGGTGAGTGCAAAGCAGAGGAACATCCAACTCTGGCAGGTTTAATCATCGGAGTGAAAAAGGAGAAATGGGAAAAGAAATGGCTTTCACACCAGTGGATGTTCAACATTAGCTGCAGGTGTTCAGCCAAACATAAAAAAGCCACATGTGATGTTTGAGGTTTTCATACATGAAAGAGCGCATAAAGTACTTTAGGCTTCACCAGTGTCTCACTATCATATCATTAAAGTCTTTCCCAAGAAGCAGAGCCTGATGTAAATGCTTACAATGTCTCTATAACAGTGTAAGGATATATGCCCTGGCGTACAGATGCAATAGAAAAACATGAGAAACTGTCACTTTAAATGAGAAGTTAAATCACTGGGGCAGCAGGAAGAGGTAAAATAAGATTGGCCGTCCTGTTCAAAGGATGGCAGGATGATGAATGTGGGTTTGGAAGCATTTGTGGTCCGATAGAAGGTGTTCCCTTTGAATAACCCCTCATCTGTCATGACTCAGCTGAGCCTCTTGTGACAGATCTATCAATGCCTTCAGTTCAGCCTCGTCCTCGTACACTCTCCTTCCTCCACTCCCCTTTGATTTTCTCTTCCTCTCCAGCTCCCGGCACCGAAAACTTCTGCATCACCTCTAATTCAAAGCCCTCCATTTCATCCTCAATAGCGCTATCCTCTTCCTCCTTCTCATCATCCTCCACCATGTCTTCCAGGATGTCTCCTAAATCTTCAACATAATCTTGAAAGCTCATCTGGTTATGAACAAAGAGTCCATCTTTGAAAAACTCTTCGGACAGCTTCCGGAGCTCGTCTGTTGTGGAGGCGTCGACCCCCGCCTCCTCTGCTTTGGAGAGGTAGGCTTGGAGGGTGGTCTGGAACTCACTTAAGTGGACTGGTCGGACCCCTTCAGCCTGGGCACAGGCCTCCATGGAGGTGCAGGTCTGCTGGGGTCTGGTGCTCTGCTGGAGGCGGTCCCTCTTATGGACCCAGTACTCAGGCTGGTCTGGGGAGGGTCGACTGTGAGGGGGTTTCCTCTCCCCCCACAGATGCTCTTCATTGTGTTCATGATGGTCATGATCTCCCCTGTTTCTCAGCTCCTCTGTGCGTTTCCTGAAGCTTGATTTGTCTTTTTTCCATTCTGCATTGTGCTTTTTCTCTTTCCACACTTCCTCATCCAGCTCTCTGTCGTTTCCTCTCTGTTTCCTCTCATCTTTCCTTTTCCATTCCTTCTCATCTTTCCCAGTTTTACTCCCACTGCTCCACTGCCTCCTCTCATCCCTTTCCTTCCATTCCTTGTCATGATTTTTGCTTTCATGTTTCCTTTCACCCTGTCCTTTCCATTCTTTATCTTTGCCATTCTTACTCTTCCAGTCACCATCTTTCTTCCATTCTTTTTTCTCTCCTTTCTCCTTCTGATCTTTTTTCTCATATTTCTCTTTGCCACTGTCCTTGGAACCATCTTTTGATTTCTTCCACTCCTTCTCTCCCCTCCACTCGTCTTTGCTCTTCTGCCACTCTCCATGGTCCTTTCCTGATTTCCACTCTTTCCTCTGCTCTTTATCCCTCCATTCCTTACCCTCATTTAATTTGTCATGCTTTGACTTTTTCCAGTCTTTTTCACTCTTCTCCATCCTCTCGTTCTTTCCTTCCCTGTCCTTCCAAGGCTTTCCTTCATCACCTCTGCTAGCTTTATCTTTCTTCCATTCTTTTTCCTTTCCCTTCCATTCTTTTGGCTCTTCACTGTGCTTACCTTCCTTCTCCTTGTCAAACCTTCCTTGCTCAGTTTTTCCCTTTTTCCATTCCTTCTCTTTGCCTCCATCTTTACGTGCCTTTGTCTCTCCTTTCCATTCAGATTTCTCTCCCTCTCTCCACTCTTTCTTCTCACCCATGTCATATTTATCCTTCTTCCAATCCTTCTTCTTCCCTTCCTTTTGTTCATTCCATGGTTTTCTGGCCTGCTTTTCTGTAGAGTCAACTGTGCTGTGCCTGCTATGTTCTGTGTGGCCACTAGAGGGAGATGTAGCAGCCTTTACAGGCACTTCAGCTGCTGAAAGAAAAACAAGTAGTTACTACAACTGCACAGAGTGGAAGTGAGAAGCAATAAATTCAAATTACTGAATAGATGAAAAAGCAATACTGCACTTCCACTAAAACCCTAATAACCATCTTCATTCTAAATCTCCTTTATATCCCCTCTCTTCCTCTCCCTTTGTACCTGAGGAGAGTTTTAATTCAGTCACAGTGGATGTCAGTCTTTCTATTTCTTTTTGTAGGGCCGGGACAGACTCCAGCTCTCTCTTCATCCTCTCGTTCTCTTTCTGAAGGACAGGGAGAGATGCCATCATTTTCTTCAACCTACTGTTTTCCTTCTCCACCTCCTCCCACTGCAGTCGTTCCTTTGCTCCCTCTGCTGCCTGTCCCTTGGCTACTTTTAGCTCTTCTTTTTGTGCCTGTTTTAAAAAAAAAAAAAAAAAAGGCAGGAAAAAGGTCCTGTGAGAATATTGCACACTTAGTGACACCCTTGTGCACATATTCACATGTATATGTATAAAGAACACACACAGAAAAGAGAGATAAGGTGAGAGACAGAATGGAGTCACACCTGAAGCTGGGCTTGTAGCTCAGTGATGTGCTGGTTCCCTTCGGCTAACTTGTTTAGAAGCTCTGTACTGTCAGCATCTGCTGCAGGCGGAGGAACGTCTGGATTAAGCCACTCCTGTCAAAAGTTGCACATAGTAAAGAACAAAATGGCAGCAGTTCAAATGAGTTCTCAGAATTATTGTTTTCAGACAATTGAAAAAAGTGTGGGCGCTGATGAGAAGGAAAAGAACAAAACCCAGAGAAGCAGAGAATGAAGACAGTACTGCTGTGTGTGCTGGTGGTGGACTCCTACAGAACCTACTATGCTAAATATTTATTTAGTGCAATGTATTGTACTGTGGCAAAAAAAGACTAATCTATGAGGAGTAGATTAGACAGGAGAAAAATCAGGCTGACCTGTTTTCCTGGTGCCTCTGAATCCTTCAGCCCTGTTGCACCATAGTCACTTTCTGCAAATTGTTATGCAAAGCTTAATTTGTAGCATTATACTTAGACAAAAAAGCAACAAAAGCAACAGCACTGACTGCAAAACAACTGAACCAGACAACAATGAAGGATTTGAGAACACAATGAATTATTCAGCTGGGTGAATTTAGGGTATTTACACCATTTATTTCCCATTAAAAACTGATGGCAGTTTATAAACTAAATATTGGCTGGTTGAAAACCCTGTATCTCCAAGTTAGGATTCAATTTCACCTTGTTTGTAATAAGACATTACACTTGTGTGGCCTGAAAGTGAATCAGGTGTTAAACTAGAAAAGACATATTGGTTTTGTACACACAAATGATAAACAAACCTGATTTCCAGAGAAAAAAAAGGGACATTTTCTAAAATGTAATAAAAACCTGAAATAATTCGTTTCAGTCTTTATGGTAGAGAAAAGGTCAGTGTTTTTATTGGTTAGATTTTACTGACCAACTTGCTTGATAAATGTAAACAAATTTAGATTGATACCCATTACTCAAAAAAGTGGTTACAACCGTATGTTTATCACATCAATGTACATTACCTTTCTCTAAAATTATGTAATAACTGGAGGCCCCCGTGACCCTAGTGAGGATAAAGCGGGTATAGAAGATGAATGAATGAATGAACTGGAGGCATTGATTGTTGCCAACTAATCTATGATGGCCACTGTCCGATTCGTGATGTTTGTACATTTTCAGTGGGTGACTGATGTGGACTGCAGATGGGACAGTCCAGCACCAGCAGTTTATGACTATGAAGCCCCACTGTGAACTGATCTAGAATCAGATCTGATATTGTCCTGCTGAAATAACTTCAGACCTTGAAGGCATAGATCCCAATTTGAACTCCAACATATGCCTTCATGTCAGTGGTACCCTCATACATATTCAGATCAGTTACGTGGACACAGGCATCCCCAGACTATCACACAAGCTGTTTTTGTACCTGGACAGTCTTCTTAACCAGACACCTGTTTACACCTCTATGTATAATCATTTCAGCTTGTATTTCTAGGTGAAACGACATTAAAAGGGACAATGGTTTTCCAAAGTCCTCCTGAAACCTGGGTGCCTACATTCATACATTCCGTGTAGATGGTGAAAGACCTCAGTTTTGCATTAACAAATAGTCCTTTTGATCTGATTGACATTTCTTCAGGATGTCCCATCCTTTGTGAACACTAAGTGTTTGGTTGATGCTCCATTTATACTGAACCATGATCTCTTCAAATGTTACCAGTTATCTTGCCAATTGTGCAATCTGTTATTGAACATAATTTCATGTATGCATTCTACTAATCTTTGTCTTATTTAGTCTCGGTCTCAACTTCTGTGTGCATGCTGCAAGTGTTAGTACTGACTTTTACAAATTAACAAATCAGAAACCTTTGTTTCTACTGTATTTCATTAAAGAAACTGTCCCAACTTCCCTGATAATGGGTTTGTGATATTGTGATCATATGGTACAAGGTTTTCATTTTACTAGTGCAAAGCTCCATGACAAGTCTATAAATCACTCTCTCACATAAAAGCAGGCAGGGCTTTTAAACCACAAGTGTCATATGGAAGTCAGTGTTTTCTGCATGCACAGTCACAAACCGAAAACATGCTGTGGGCAAGAAAGTGGTCACATACAGACTAAAATATGTGCAGAAACACAAACCTACCATCATCCAGATCCATGAAGACACCTGCAGGTATAATACACCTCAGTCTCAGACCACCTTTCATGTAGAACACTACTAATATTTCATCTCTTCCTCAATCTAACCTCACTTTAGCAGTCATAAAATTAAAATAAATCTACCATGACAAACAAAACAGTCCAAATAAAGCAGGTGTTCACTTTCCCCACCGCTCAAATAATTATACTTACCTGAGAAAAAAATGGTGCCCAGGCCTAATAGAATAACAGCACCCAGGATGCATTTGTTCAGCGATAACCCGCTGTCCTCTTCCCTCTGTGGGACTTGAAATTCTTCCTCTTCATCCTCTTCCTCCTCTGTCCTTCCGATCCGCTCCAGAGCTGCAAGGAGAGGCCTTCGCCTCCTCAACTCCTCTCCCTTCGTCTCAAGCCTCTCCTCCCCCGCCTCTGAATCCACTGGGGAGTCTGGAGAGGCACAGAAGAACAATATGAAAAGCTGTAAAAGTACATTTAACAGGTACGGTGCTTTGCAATTTACAGCTTTAATCTATTTTATGTGTACGCCCCAAGGCATAAATGGTGAACAACAGATCATTTATTCTGCAGTTATCCATTAGTATGTTTTACTTTATGACCCATTTATAAATTTGAAACAAAGCTTTGCCCTTTACTAGGCAAACATTCACTCTTGCACGAACACAACTGATATTATATAGCAGTAATATACAAAGCAACTACGTATGATGCTGTAATCAGCTGCGGTATGAGAAAACTCCTCATAGGAGACAAGACTTGCTTTATTGACTCTGCTGTGCATTGCATGGGGGTTCATTTTCTTGACAGTCATTTATAAAAACTGCAGCAATAAGTATTAAATCATGTAATGTAAAATTTGCAAATGCTTGACTCTTGTGCTTCAAGTATCTTAAACTAGCACTGCAAGTTTACCGACGTCTCATTTTATTGTGAAAATGCAGCGAAAGACCTCATGACGCTTTAACAAACTTACTTTCACTGAACTATAGTTGTTAAACAAAGGCTGGATGAAAGAAATGCACAACAGAGCAAAAAGAGGAGTCATTTTTAATGCTGTAGCATGACAAAGAGCTGCAGACCAAAAACCGCACACTGCAAAAAAACTTTATAGAGGTCCCAGTCCCTCTGAAGCCAATTTACTTCAGCAGGGTGTCATGCAAGCAAAAGTTTTCTGTCACATCATGCTCCCCTCTTTATACCAACCACAGGCTCTCCAGACAACCTCCTGGCCCAGATACTGTCCATTACCAGCTGGTCCACACAGTACACTTCAAACACAAATAGTACATACAGTACTGCTTAGTTCCCCCCCAAAAATACAGACAAGACACAAGAAAAACAATGTAATTACTATTGTAATGGATGGAATATGTCAAGTGGGGAAGACTAAAATGACTTTTACCTGGATGGGATTTAAATCTGCAGGAGCTGAATACATAACACACTTTCCTTCTGCATCCCTTTCCTCTTGGTTCAAATTAAGAGACTTAAGATACATATGAAATATAACAGTTTCATGCCACTGTGGTTTAAAAAAAAGACACTTTGTAAAGCTTCACGTCGAGTCACGTCTCACTGAATCTTATCTGCATTCACTAATTACAACTCTCAGCTGTGTATTTAACCCCTCCCCCTCCAGGAAAATGTCTGATTGTCAAGAGTTTGCATCATGGGGTACATTTTCTTCAGTCTGAAAACCCAAAAGTGTGTAGAATTCTTGTTTCATCTAAGACCACCTGAACGGCAATGATTTAAAAGATAGTTATGGAATTTTGGACAAGTAACACCAAAAAAAAAAAAAACACCAACCACTGCAGCTTTAAGGTCCAGGAACCAATATATTTACATTAGAGGAGGGAATCACAGTATTAAAAAAATCATGATACGGTATTGGTATGATAGTAAAGTCATTCTAAGGTATTGGATATATCCCAATGTCTGTGCAATGGAAGAATAAACTCATTAAAGATGGACTGTTCCTTCTAATAAACAGTACTGCAAATGACAGTGTCAAAGGGGAGAAATACACACTAACCAACGCATGTCAAATTCCACCGAGTCTTGCTTTCGTACCTGCTTCTTTCCCTAAGTCAGTCGTGTCCTGAGACAGCTCCGACTCGGCCCCTTCCTGTTGCAACTCCTCCCTGTCTACTGGATGCTGTGTTCCTTCCTGTGTGAGCCTCTCTTCTTCTTGTATTGACTCCAGCCCTCCCAGGGTCTCAGTGCTCAGTGGTGATGCTGGGCTCTCATCAGGAGAGGGGCTTATGTGGGTGTAAGAATCAGAGAATGATTCAGGATCAGCGCTAGTTTGTGCTGTGGCTTCAGGTAGGTCGTCTGATCGGCTTCCACTGTTGGGGACACAGCTGCTCACGACTTCCAATGATGTGGGAATAGGGATGTCAGGGATGGAGGCGGCCGCGACTTTGTGGTCGTCTTTGTCTCCACTTGGCTCGGTTGTTTTTTCTTCCGATACCTGGATTTAACAATGAGATAAGCAACATTCCTAAGTATAATGTTTGTTTTTTTTTTTTGTTTGTGCAAGTCAACATCATATTCTCATTTTAGAACACTGGATAAACACTAAACATGATTTGAGATACTTAGTGTACTGAGTTCTTTCAAAGATCTCCAGCTTGAATGTTACTTTTATCATACTGTACCCTGGGGTTTAGTGTTGTGCATTTCCAATCTCTGTTTCCGTATAAAGTATGCACAAGCAGAATATACAAGAAATATGTTAACAGAATTAAAAATAAGAGCATTATAGGAGCTCTGTGGGATTGACTGGATGGAGAAAAGAATGAAAAAACAAACAAACTCAAGAACAACTCCCTGGAGGCTTGGTGTACAACAGTCGACCTAAGACACTTGAAGATGTACTGAACGCAAATAAAGGTCACACCAAATACTGACCTTTGTTTTCGTTTGTGTGTTAGCAATGTGCTTGCAGTATTTTTTAATGCATCTAAATAAAGAAACTGAGGAATAAAAGTATGTCCATGTAGGAGATGCATGTTGGAGATGTGGTACGGCAGGAGCTAAGCATTTTCTTGTTTTCAAATTATTCAAGAGTACTGGATTGTAATTCATCAACATATACAGAATGAGTTCTCAATTGTTTTCCCCTTTCTATTTGAAACTGTATATCTTGGTAACATAACACTGGACGGCCTTGACAATGGAGACAAGAAACTGCTTTATATTCTTTTAGCAGCAACAAAAAAGGCCATCACCAGAAGATGGCTCAAACCTGAACAACCAAGAAACGAAGACTGGATCAACATAGTACAAGAAATCTACAAAATAGAATAAGTGACTTTGACTACAATTACAAATAGACTCATTTTACAAAACCTGGTAAAAGAGAACGGAATATGTCAAGCCTATAAGATCGGACATTATGTAAAACTACTGTTTAAATTACAAAGTCTGCGAATGATGATGCTATGTGGAAAAAAAATAAAATAATGATACTGTGTGGAAATGGTGCCTCCAACCCCAATTGTTCCTGTGCCTTGTTCTGTGTTCTATTTCTGTATAAAATGTAAAAAAAACAAAAAACGCACAACTCTTCAATAAAAAAGCACATTTAAAAAAATAAATACAAGTATGTCCATGTAAATGTATGCAATAAATGTAGGCCCATTACACCTCTGCACAAACAGTAGAGCCAAAGGTGTCCTACTTTGGCAAAGTACAGTATACGAGATGATATCTTATCCCCGTTTCTGACCGCTGCTGGTAAACCTGTGCAGCCAAATGACGGAACACCAGCAAGGCCACAAACATAAAAAAACCAAAAACAACATCCTTTAGTCACACCTTGACAGAGGTTAAAGTGAAAAACAGATTTATTTTTCCTGTCACTCTGATTTTTATTGGCAGTAAGATAGATGAGACAAATACAAAAGGATTTTGGCCTTAATAGAACTAAGCCTGCGATAAGAAAACTGCCCTCATTTTGTATACCTACTAATTTAAGGGTAACAGTTACAGACATTTTGGATTAAATTTACACCCTGTGTTATAAATAACACACAAACACTGACCTATTAGTTTTTCTGTGTACAGGGTATGAGTATTCAGATTTTTGTGTAAATGCCAAATCTGGAATGCTCAAAACTAGGATATGGTTGTATATAGCTGTAGTTGGACATTCACTTATGTTTTAAAGTGATTTTAATACAACAAATAGAACCAAATATTAGCACTGGCAAACACTGTACAGATCAATAAGTCATAGTTTGATAACAGCTAAAATGACTGATCTGTTAAGTATGAGTCCTAAGTTAGGGAGAGACGGTGAATGTACCAGAACTGTGTGGATGCCTGAAAACAAAAACACCACTAAAAATAAAACAAAGTAGTACACCCTCTAGAAAATCATGATCAAGCATATCATTTGGCTATGGTATAAGTGGTTTAAACCTTCATCCTCTGGCATTTCAGAAATCAGTCTTCACCCAAATTATCCTATATTTAGAAAATGAGACAGCAGAATGTCTTCACTGGCCAATCAGAACAAACTACAATTTCAGCCAAGCTGTGAAACAAATAATGCCATTACATGATGGAACATGATTGAAATTGCTTTCTTACCAGGTGGTCCTCTGCAGGGAGCCCCTCTGAAGGCACAGCACCCTCTGCAAACACAAACACACAAAAATGGTGAGCTATTAGAGAAAAATTAAATACTTCAATTCTGAGCTGTTTAAGTGGATCAGAATACTTTACACTGAATATGGATATTGTTTAATTTCCAGATTTACTTGATAAATTTGAAAACAAGCAAAGAACAAGGCTAAAGCAATTTAGAAGAGGGTTGTAACCTAAAAAAAAAAAAAAAAAAAAAAAAAGTGCTTTGTGGGCTATGAATAATCTATTGCTTGTAAAATGTGGAGTGTAAAACACCTGCTGCAGATGTATGGCTTCCTTCATGGTGCTCTGTTCCCTCTGCCAGAGGCCTCAGGGTTTCAGCAACTGTCTCCTGTTAAAAACAAAACAAAAAGAGAACAATGAATGAATGTAAACCCACAGCCAGTGTAGGTGGACCCATGCAGGTTTATTTCGTCCAATGACAATGATTGGTTGGTCATGTGGTTGTTTACAGTATGACCATTTTAAATGTCCGCAGCAGCTACCGTCAGTGTTTCATTTAATCACTAGTAACGATGTGTGTGTGTTCTTTGTTTTGTTTTTTTCCCCCTCTTTCTGAGGGGGGTTTGTCTCTCTGATTGCTAGTTAAAATATGACAAAGACCAAACAAAGACAGGCTTATTACCGAAACCTACTTCATATTCAGGTGACCCAAAAGAAATTAAATGAGGACACGGAGTTTTCTTTTTTAAAAATAATGCACTTTCATTGAGGTCACGCAAAACGACGCCACATATTCTGCTGTTTTTAATGCAGCGGCGTTACCTCAGATGTGAGAATGGTCCAGCTGTTGTTGGTACCGCTGCCTCCAGACATGGCCCCCTAGAGGCTTTGCCTGTCTCCTGCAAGACAAGAACATAACATGAGTAGATGCCAAGTAGGTTAAGGTGGACATCAGCCGTATAATATTGGTATTGCTTCATGTTATCAGTGCTGGGGCAGTTTTTGCTGGATTATAATGTGAGGTTTTGTATGCATTTTATCGTGATGCATTCATCTTAACATGTAAGGATTTCATTTTCTGTTGTGATGTTACAATAACTTCCTTATCACCTGGCTCCTGTCCAGGGACTACAGATGGAAATCAGCTTTTAAGTATTTTTGGTACATTATACATGCTGTGCACTATCCATGTTACATAATAAAGTAATATGGGTGGTTGATGGAAGCAGAAAAATGCTGGAATATAAACAACTTGTGTGAAAACAAAATTAAGTCAAATGAAACCTTAAAAATTCTCTTCACACCTTTACCACAATTGCCTGCTTTGGAATTTCCTAAAAAGGAAATCCTAGATCTTAACTACAAAATAGGAAAAACACATTTGTCTCTTCAACAATGGCGTTAACAAAGTAATAGCTACTACTCTTAAAAAAGAACAGGTATATTTCTTATGTGTCTGACACTGTGTACACTTAACTGGGTGGTGTGTGTTTGTGCACTGACACCGAAGAAATTTACATCGTCTGTGTGCACATGCTCAGGATTTGAATACATGCCTTTACTCTTCAGCCTCACCCATTATACCAATAAAGGAACTACTGTACCGTGCTGCTAAAACATTACTGTGTGTGTTTGTATGTGCAGGAAGTCCAATTCATTCTGTTCTTCATTAGCAGTTTGTGTGTGTCGTGGGCCTTTTGCTCACCCTGGCTTTTGACTAGCTGGGAAATGTTTTGGCAGAAACATGGGTAACTAAGGCCAGCACTATTCTAGAGATACAGGCTGCAGAATGGATCAGCTGCAAAACTAACATCTCCAAAAAAAGTACTTGCATTAATTAAAAACTGCAGATTTTACAGTAGAAACAACATTTTGCAACCCATATGTTCTCTGCTAATTACTCCAGTAAACCAAAAACCCTTTCAGACTTGGATTGTTCAGACTGAAACACTGACATTTCACTTTCACGGTTCCACTTGGTCAGATATGAATATCAGCTGTTATAGTTCTATAAAAGCCTTTCCTTCAAAGCACTGGAAGGGTGACATAACAGAGATGATTATTTATAATGTGCCGTCTGCTTTTCTTCAGTGAATAAAGAAAAAAAAAAAAACTACCTCCCTACTTTACCACCACATTGTCTGGCTAATGACACACTTCACTCCCCAAATTCAATTCTCTCCCTGCTCTGCAATTTAGGTCTTCTAATCGAGTGCCTCCCAGGAGAAGTCTACTGAATCTAGCCTAGAGCCCAAGGAGCATTGTGGAGCATATAGTGGAATGGCTTAAATAGATACCAGCTAAATATAGCCACCATGAGATTGACTAGAGACAGAGCAAGAGGGAGCATGCAGAAGATGGCCATGGGGAACACAACAGTGCCAGCCATGTTTTCTGAGGACTAACATTTAAAGGATTTTCTTTAAATGCACGAAACAGCCAGTGGCTTTTACCAGAGAAAAACAAATGGAAATATCCAACTGCATCTCAGGGAAGCTCAGTAACATTACAACACAATTGTAAATATTTACACATGGGACTTTACTTCCTGTGTCTGATCTCAGGCATTATCTTCCATGGATTCATTTACTTTTATGTATCATCTAGAGATGCATGTACCAATGTGGAGCAGTGAGAAAGTACAGCCTTAAAGTTAAAGCAGAAAGGCTCAGTCTTATCTTAGTGTCAGCAGGGAAAAAATACCAAAAAAGGTCAAGAGAATAAACTACAGAGCAGCCCATTAGGACACAATGTTACGACGTCAGTAAAAGCATCATGGGCAGGAATAAACATGGAGTCCCATCACACAGCACAAAACTGCAGTAAAGTACAGTCAAATAAAGTAGAAATACAATGTGTAAACAATGAAAGTCAGTGCTGACAGGAAATGTCTCAAAGCGAGATTAGATAGAAAAAAAAACATAACTTTGACTGCGTTAAAAGCTGGTTTTAAGACTACAAAAGGGTGAATGACTACTTAAATGTGGTTACGAACATCACATTGTTAATATAAATACTAGTTTTCTTTACTTTTTTCCGTTGCACTTGTCTATCGAGTAGCAAACAGGAAAAAGCCAGGCAAACAACACGCGTCAAAACACAACATACATATCTTTACTTGAAAATAAAACTTAGCTTCACCTTCTAATTTAGGTCACACTTACCCAACTACGTCGCTGTTTTTTCTTGAGAACCCACAGTCTGTCACAAACAGCAGGCACTTCTCTCTCCACTCTTTCATCCAACTTGAAGACTCAGAGTGTCTCCTCAACTTGCGTGATTGTCACAGATTTCGTCCAATCAGAGTCAGCTCTAGCATTAACCCCGCCTCTTTCTTCCACCTTGACCAATCAGAACCTAGTATTTGTCCACTTCACAGGAAAAAAAACTTCCTATATGATTGACACGCGCAGGTGAAACCATTTGTCGAACAAACGGCTCACGTTTTGTCTTTATCTAAATTTAAGATGGGCTTCCATTGACTTGGGCTCATTCCAGGTTGATACCGATACTTTTGGTGACAATATATTGTAATAAATCCAGACATATTGTAAAATTCATCCAATAATGGTTCATAAGTTACTCTAAATTAGACCAGTGGAAAAGACAATATCAAGCCACATAAAAGCTCTCACGTACAATTTCATAAACAAAGAAAGAATAGGCATAAACATATTATAGTTCTATTTTGTAGATCCTTTATTTGTCATTACATCACTTTGTCCTACAATGAACAGGGATCTTGGGGGCCATTTTCCTCGGCATTTCAGACCAGCAGGACTCAATTCAGTTAGACGATGGACATATGTAGTATCTGGAAGTGTGCAAGATTCCCTGGAGAGGAATATCCTAGACACTGTAAAATAAAAACAAAAAATTAAAGTGTGTTTATGGGATAATATCTCATTCATAAACACATTCACCTACACTGGCTTTCTACAGTGCTCTATAGTCTTTATGTGCTCCAACAGTAGTAGTTTGTTGTCAAATAAACAAGGCCCATACTTGCCAATGCTTTGTCAGCTCCACTGATAACCACTGCATTTCTGATGAAATAAAAGCTGGTTGAAATTACACTACAGGAGCCAACAGAGAAACAGGAAAAATCAATGTTTGACCACTTGATCTACTCTCTCAGTCCGTCAGTCCAGGATCTCCTTGATGCACCAGCAGCAGAGGAGGAAATACAGGCACTCCTTGATAGACTGTATGAAACCATAGGCAAAGTTTCCTCCCAGAAAGTTCTTGCCTCGTCCCAGTCCCATGGCCATGTCCCGCAGGTGCTGTCCCAGGGAGGAGGAAGGCATGGCCTGGGGAAGAGGACGCTGAGGATGCATGGTTCCAGAGCAGCAAAGGAGCAGCCAGGCAGAGGCAACAGGCGTTCGATGAGAAGCAAAAGGAGGTGAAATCTGTCAAATTGGACTGGGCATGTGCAACCCACTGAGGTCTGCTCCATGTAACTGGCACAGTCAGCTCCCCTACTTATAACCTCCTTTACAAACCCACTCCATTCACATCCTGCATTTTCTCGACTCTTCCCTGCTGTCAAACATGTGCTGATTGATTCAAGACCTTGTTCACCTTTGCTCTGCACCAGCTCACCTCTACTGTACATAAACCCCTACACTGTCTCTCCATGGGCTCTAATAACCCCTGAATCAGCCCCCTACTGTCACAAGCTACACCTATTCACAAAAAGGAGAGTTCCAGCAGCCCCAATACATCCCCGGCAACATCCCACTCTTTGTTCAGGACAGTATGTGACAGGCAATTTGTCATACCTTCTGGTAATGTGTGCTTTGTTCCAAATGTTTTTTTTATTTATTTACTTTGATGGAAAAAGATCTGAAAACTCTATTCCCAGAAGGATATACTAAAGTTAACAGGAACAATTACCATATGAAATAAAGGAAAACCCACAAGGAGAGATGAATGATATATGTATTTATATATGCAATCTATCTATTTTCAGATACAGGTGTAAACAGACATGTTTCCCTAAAAACAGAAAAGTATTAAAACATGAACATATAAAGTAAAAATCAATATCTGTGCACACTATTTAAAAGTAACCTTTGGCTTTCAAAAACAAATGAAAAATTACAACAGCATCAACAATATCACCATCACCAATGACAAACAACAAATTCCAAAGGATTTTCATGCAACGAAGGCAACTGTGATGAACAATGATAACACTTGAAAGTCACAAATGAAGCAGAGGGTCAGGTGGGTCTGAGCACACACACACACACAGCAAGCGCACACACAGTAAGGGCACACTGTACAGCTGTTTTTACCATCTCTGACCGATGACAAACCCTGACAAACAGTTTGGAGTGTGAGTGTCTGACTGACCCAGCTGTCGCTCTGTCTGATTACATCCTAGCCCACTTCGGGGTCTGAACACTGGCTGTCCAGTAAAGTTTCGGTTTGAAGATCCCTTCTCTCATTTCAAGAGTTTGGCCTCGATCTTACACACTTTGTAAATCAATTAGCTTTAAGAGCTTCCTCAGTGCTGTGGTGTCTGGCTCTGCGTCACTCAATGAGTATGTCATTAAATACACAAGTGTAAAAACAAGAATTTAGACCAAACACTATGCTGATCGATCAAAAATCACTGTTATTTACAAATGGTTAGGATATATTCCTCCAATGGTGACATCAAGTATCTGTGACTTTATGCTGAATGCAAGGATGTGCATCAGAGGAGATTGCCATCACTGAAACGGTTTGAGTTTGAGTTTGTCATTTTTGCAAGTCTTTGTTTAACTGAGAGGCTTGTGTAAGTTTCTCCTGTAGTTAACTACATTTGAATTAAGTACATAAGGTGACTGCATTGAAGTGACGTGACTGCATTGAAGAAACAAGGCACGATTAAAAGGATATAAAAACATCATGAACTGAAGGAGGAGGGTGAGGAAAGGAGGGAACTACAGCGCAACCCGAGCTTCTCCTTCCCCAGACCCTTTAAATAGTTTGTGAAAACAGCACATGGAGGAGCAACATTTGGCTTAACGTCTCATTAGCAATGCTCCAAAAAAACATTTATGTCCATATGTTCACTTACCTCTAAACAACTTCATTGAGAAAATGGGTCAAAAGAGGACATTATTCCCTCACACAATTAAAAAATAAAGCAACATCACAATACAGAATCATCACATATATAATTTGCATCATTTTTGCAGAGGGAAATTCATTGCTTTGACTCTTAACGTTTTTCAGGGGCCGCTGTTTCCATGGTTTTCCTTCACTACTTTCCTTAACATTTGGTCAGAATAATCCAGAAAAGATAAAACTCAGATTGTCAATGCAAAGGTATACTACGGTGTCCTCGAAAAAAGTAATTGGTCAAAATAATCTGGTCTATGCTTCTCAAAATATACTTAATATTATGTTTGTGGGTGACATCACTGCACAAATTTCTTTCAGATCTTTTTTTTTTTGCAGATGCTTTTAGGCACATTAACCCAGATTCATCCCCTTTAAAACAGGCCAATTTGCACCTAAATATCTTCCCAGTGCTGTAAGCAGGTAACTGTTGGTAATTATCATGGCTTCCTCTGTATTTAGTGACCGAGTTCATGTTCTTTGGCATGACGGGTGGTGCAGACAGAGGCATGTGGCATAAACGTGCAGGTTTTCTGTGTATGTTTACAGAGGAATTATGGAGATCCAGCTGTTTAGATGCTCCTGAACTCAAAACTGTCAATGAGTCCCAAGCAAAGACGGGAAAAAATAACGGATATGACAGTCATTGGCATAGCAGTCCCAGGTTTGCATACAGGTTTTCCTCTAAACCAGGTTATCAATCCATGGGTCAAAGTTCAAAAGTCCTAAAAGGGGAGTGGTGTAGGGTAGGGTGGCCCTCCTGATTGGATTGGAAGCAAACACACTGATGCATATTCACCAGGCAGAATGATTTCAACATCAGGTTGGCTGCAGAAGTGCTCCAGTGACACTTGAAGGGAGAGTTTAAGTTCGAGCCTGGTCAAGTCTCTGCTCCAGCAACAGTCTAAGAAGGACAAAACATTTCCCAGAAGGAAAGTACATATGCTTTAATGTGGTGAACTCTCATCTGATGTCTCCTTTATGCCTTCATCTTCACTTATTATTCCCATGAGTTCTAGTACAAGATTTCAAGTTATTAATGGGGTGTTCCTTTTTTTTTTTTGTCATTATCGCATGGAAGATTTTCTTCTTGTAAAAAAAAAAAAAAAAATTGCATTTGTTTTCTGCTCCATTCTGAAATCTGCAAAGGGCTCCTCCCCGTTCACAGTAGACTGTTGAAAAATTGCAGCAATGCTTCTCCACTGTGGAGGGATAGTCTGGTGGATGGTGGGGTTGTGACAGGGCTGCAGATCACAGTTTAGCTTTCAGAAAATACAGGAATATGTGGCAACAGCAGCAAGTGAGTGATTTCGCAGAGAAACTGGTGTTTTTTGGCTTTCTTTGCTGTGGTGTGTGCAGATGTATTTGTGTATGTGGGTGTTAGTGTAGTGTTGAAGTGTGTATTGTAGCATATGAAGGTATCAATGGGTGTGTGAATATTTGGTGAATTATTTCATTGGTGTGTCAGGCCCTGCGCTCTACTGGCTGTTGCAGACACACTTCGCTACCAGCTGATACGATGGGGAGTCTGTTGTCCATGTGGTAACTGATTAGATGACTCACACTTTCAAATCGATGGTCTTTTGTGCGAACCTAGAAGAAAAACCATGATTAGAATTGAAGTTAAATAGCTTCAAAACTATCACAAAACGTTTTCGATACCACTACATAAAGACATTCATGCTAATCCAGTTTCATCTCTTGCTCCTCTAACCTGCTCCGCCCACCATGACTCACCACTCCTTCTGGGTCGACCAGCAGCAGGTGTTTGGGTTGACCCCCCTGCTGTCCTGTGAGGACATACTGTCCAGGTGTGGTCCCAGATTCCCGCACCAGGAAGTCTCCGTCACGGCTCAGCAGCCTCTCAGCTTCCCTGCGACTTAAGCTACCGTGGAACCAGGCCTCACACTGCAACTGCTCTACCAGAGGGGGTGCCGCTGTCACCGAGCTGAGACCACCATGTCCAGAGACCCCTAGGGCATCATCAAACGGCTCTTTAAAAAAAATTTAAAAAAGAGACAAAACATGTTAGGACCATTGTGTTTTAAACCTCTAAAAGTCAGGTTTATACAATACGTAAAAATGATGAATTCATAGGAAAATGTGAAAATGATTACTTCTCTTTAAAACAAAAACTTGGAAACAAGTTAACCCAGAGGTACCAGGCAGTTGTGTGTTACACCCTGATAGCTTGTTGTGTCTTTAATGTAAAAAGTATTCTACCGTCAAACAATTATGTTACATAAAAAAGGCCTGTAATGGACAAAGGCACTCTAATTCTCTTATCTTCCTCCAAGGCTGCCTTCAGTGGGCAGCTTTGCTCTTCAATTAGTCAGTCATATGGAAGGTCCAGTACACTCCACTCTGCTGAACCTTATTTTCTCCACATAGTAACAGATGCATATTTGAATTCAATGTGAAATAAATTATGCCACTTTAATTACACAGGAGAGGTAAATCTAGCTATTTATATCAACTGTATGCTATAACTTTTTATAGTCATCTGGTCTCTGAGTAAGTTTAATGCTCTCTTAGTTTTATCTTGCTATACAATGTTCCCAACAAAACAACTCCTAATAAACCACAGATATACCAACAAACAGATTAGGCACTTACTCATGTCAAATGCATCCCTATGAGCATTTCCATTGGCAGCAACCGGGGGACGGGGTTTATCTACATTGACATATGAAGGGTCATCAAAGAGTTCTCGTCCCCCCTCTTTGGCACCTACTAAGAAAACAAATGGCAAAACATTAGCTGCTTTGGCACAGCTCCTAATTTCCTATCAGCTGGACACATTAAATGGTATTTTAATGAGCCATGACAGGACAAAACACAACAACAAACAGGAGAGAGCTGAGAAAGTGTGTGAGTGGACACTCAGCTAGGGGGTATGTCTGGTTATTAGAGAGCTTAGACATTATAAGGCCAAAGAGATGTCTGGATTTTCTAACTGAGATGATCAATTCAAGGATACTATTATCTTTTTGCAAACAAAGCAATACATGTACAAAGCCAGTAGGAGGAAAGAAAAAAAAAAAAAAATCAGCTGTGATGGTAGTTTGAATGCAAGTTAATCACAAAATAAATACAGCTATGTCTTGGTATTTCGTAGCCAGAGAACACCCTGAATTTTTACTTTTATCAAAGTGACAGGAAGACAGAGAGCGAGACAGAGATGCAAACAGGCAGCCAGGAACAGAGCTTACCTGGTAGAGGCGGCAGAGGCTGCTTGTGAATATCATTCTGACCTGGCTGTCCATAAGGCTGTAAACACAGAGGCATGGAAACAAATGATGAGTCAGGGCCACATGAGAGCATAATCTCATAAATAAATGCCCTCTGTGATGGCAAGAGGTGACTACAGCCTATTAAAAGGGCTCTGAAACAAATCAAATCCCAACTGTATCACAGCTGTGAATTATTTTTCAAGGCCAGTCGCATACATCTACCGTCTACCCAGTAGGTTCTTCAGAAACATGTCATCAATGGTGCTTGGATGTGTTGAAGCGTGTGGTGTGTTATTTGTACTCTTCTCACCAGCGTGGCTCCTGGGCGCGTCCTCATGTCGATCAGTCCACCAGGGGGAGGCTGTTTTCCAGGGAAATTATTATAGTACGGGACATCAGGAGGAGGAACAGCCTCATCATCTTCTTCCTCCCATGCTGAGCCATCAAATGGAGCCATTCTGGAGACAAGTGGTGATAGATACATTGTTAGTGACAAACCTCAGGAACCTATACTCTTTGCTGATAATGTGAGTGAGCATGCCCCTTTTTACCTGTCATGAGGCGTGACCAGTTTAGGAGGATTCTTTAGGTACTGTTTAAAACGCAGTTCAAAAGCCTGGCCGATGGTGCTGATGACTTCCTGGGCTAAGCCTTCTGAGCACTCCAGGATATGACAAGCTGCAGGGAAGTACACAAATGTGACTCAACAAAACAAATTCAGTATATAATCCACCAGGCCTGGGATGAATATGCAAACTCACATGTAGCATAATGTACCTGCTCAGGTTTTTCCTCAAATTACATCAGAAATTATAAGAACATAATAAATAAAACTGTAAACTGTAAGTTCAAAAATTTCATTCATTTCAACCAATCAACAATTTTACAAACAGTGCTGTTGCTCTTCTGGGTCTGTAATGTTTCAGCTCTAGCTGCAGTGGGCGGCGTGTCCAATTCAAAGCGGAACAAAACATGAATCAGTCATTTTAAGATTTCAATGGGATTCATTTACATTTTAATAAACACAGCTTGTTTGTATTCACAAGCAGTTTGCAGTGCAATCTCATGACATTTTACCCAGTGTATTACTATGTACATCCAATTAGGTTGAATGTAGAGAAATTTTGGATTTTTATATTGTAGTAAAAGTGTTGCACAACTAAATCTGGACAGAGTTGAGTATCACTAAGACGATGTCTGAATGACGATGCCCTTTTTCTGCTCGCGCTCACCTCTCTGGTTGACTGGGTCTTTGGCCACATATGCTACGTATTCGGCCGTGTCCTGAGGGAAACAAGGGAAGATGGTTAGGGGAGACAAGGGGGAAAAAAAATCAATAGAAGGAAAGAGTGAAGTAGAGGTTTAGGACAGATAGAAAGAAGAAATTGATAAAGCAAAAGGTAAAGTCTTTGAGTCATAAGAGAAGTGAGAACATAGATTTGCCTGAAAGAGAGGCGACAGGAAGTAATGAGATCGAGCTTGGAAGAGAAGGAGAGCAAGCCAGCGAGTCAGCAGTGGGGTAAGTGGTATTCATAGGAACAGACAATGACAGAAGACAGGAAGGAAGGATATGCAGGCTGAAGAAAGATGAAAAAGGCCAGAGAGAGTTTTGAGCACAGAGGGAGAGGGCTGGGTGACTCACTGGGTCTCCTCCAGAGGCGAAGGAGATGGACTGCATGTGATGATTGGCGATTATCTGTGGAGAAACAGAAGGAAAGAGGCCGAGGGAAGGGAGAGAAAGAGAGCACGTGGGTGACATGAAGTATGTGGGAAGTGAGATGAAAGCATGTGGATGGAGAGACAAATGTGGAATCATTACTGAGAAAAGTGCTTTTTCCTCCAGTGAACGCCATCAGCTGTAGCAGAGATAAAAACTAAGTAGGGACAATGGATGGAACACCTTTTTAACAGTCTGCAACAAGAGCTCATGTTGAATCAATAACAACATCAACACTTGCTAATGCTCCCTGCACAATCTGTGGTCTATGTCAGAGGCTGTCTGTATTTGTGAATGGGTACCATATATGCCCCGTGCAGCATGTTTCTTTGTGCTACACATTAACGTGTAGGCATTGCACTGCTGCATATCATCTCCCCAAAGAAATAAACATCATTCAGCAGCTATTAACTCATTAGAGGTCTAAGAGGAGGATCACGTTGTGCCCCATGGCGATGCAGGGATGAGGATGATAGTTAAGAGGGATTTGTGCAGCATCCAGCATAAATGAGGCAAACAAAACTGGTGGAGCTCTAAATTTATCTGGGCATTCCCTAAATGTCTTGAAAGGTTTACAAGCAGTGTGTTGATTTCCAAATTAAATAAATGTGTGGATGCACTAATGAATGTGAAATTCTGGGAAACAAAAAAAATCTTCATTAAAATACCTTTTAATTATTTTTTTCATGATGCTATCTCAGGGACCATACATTTAATCAGTGACATATGTTTGAAGTGAAATGAGACTACCACATGCACTTTGAACTGCAAACTGAGGTGTGCACATAAAAAAAAAAAATTTCACAGAACTTACTTTAGTTTTACAAAAAATAAATATCATTCTACATTATATTAGTGAAAACCTATCACTTCCTGTTGACTACCCTGATACTGATTTAAACACAGATGGCAGATCACTCATGTTATTTCATGAAATTTGTGTGCACCTGCCTACACTAAAGTGAGAGTCTGTCAAACCTCATTTTTCTGGAACTGAAGCTGTGATATTGCTGTATTTGGAATCACTGCATTCCTGAATAGAAACCTGCATTTGTACGTCTTCTATAGTTGCTGCAATCTGCTTCTGTGTCAGTGTAAATTGTTTAAAACCCAAAGGCACACAGTAAAACGAACTGGCCGACTGATCGAGATGACTGCAGACTTGCTGTTATTGTCAGCCAGGTCTGAATGGTTTGAGGAGCACTTCAGGGCTTCAGTCCCTTGTGAGGAAAGACTGGTAAAGCTGCAAAAAACCCCAAACGTACCCTTTCAGACCAGCATATTGTGATGTTTTGTGATTCTCTATCCTGCCGACGACACTGATCTACTTCGGTCACTCATCCGCACCTGCTCCTTTCTCTTCCTGTCGGCCTCTTACTCACTTTGTAGCACTTTTCAGAATCATGCAGTGTGTAGAGTTGGACTCAGAAAGGGGTAGACTTTCACACAACACAACAGATAAACACTGGGTTCTGCCAATGCTGAATTTTGGCTGATTTATGAGGAGGCTGATGGCAGTCAGTAAAGGCTGAGTAAAATACAGTACATGTGACATTTGGCTGTATATTGGTGCATCCTGAAAGAAACAGTATCTTGAGTCAGATTTTAATTTGTAAACACAGTTAAACAATGCCATAATTCATTAGTAAAAATTGTTTAGATCCTGCCAGGTATAAAACCTGGAAACATGTCTTTCTTTAAAAAAAAAAAAAAAGAGCTCTAAAAACCTGGCTGTCTGTAAACTATAACCCTTACTCATTATTAAACAATATGAGCAGAAAGTTTATTCTGAGATTGCAGTTCAGATACAAAACATAGCTCTGGCTAAAACAGAAAGCTTTAACAATGAGATACATTTCTGACTCAGTCTTTCTGGCAAATAGATTACACCATCTGCAAAGAGAATCTCTGAGAAATAGATGCAAGAGTAAGAATAAGCTGCTGTTCAGTCTAACCTGTTTGCAGTCAGAGGCCAGCAGGTTGAGGCTGCTGGTTGAGATGGTGAGGCTGATTGTCATGCCAGCAAACTGCAGGTTACTCTTCCCCAGGATGGATGACATACAGCGAGACGAAGGCTGTAAAAAAGAGAGAAATGATCCAAGTCTAACAAACAAACAAGGTGCACTAATAGAAAACAACCGGGCATTTTAAAAACTTTAACAAAGAGGGAAAGTCCACTGAGAGCTCTCTGACTGTGCACGAACCTCTAGGCGTTTGCGTGGAAATGCCTGTGTGTGGGGGAGTGGGAGAACAGCTGCAATTGTGAAAGTAATCCTGTCTCCAAGGCCAACTGTGACCAATGGGGAGTAGACGGGACAGTTCACACACTGTTCACTGTGCCAAGAGCATCACGCAGATAAGACTGACATTATTTGGTCGGCCTGTTTATCCCCGTCCTCCTGTTGTTGTCCTCGCTTTCATCCATATCTGCTTTTTTTATATTTGAAGTAGATTGTGAGAGCATCATTATCATCAGGGCAGGAAGCATGCAGGCTCAGCCACATTAACCTCAGTCTAACCAAATCAGTGAGACTCGACCAGTGCGATCTATTCTAGTTTACATCCTAACTGTGTTTTGTCTGGGGTTCTGCTCCGCCAGACATTCCTTGGTCAAACCCTGCTATGGGAGCAGGCGGCTGGATTTAGCCACCTGTTTTATAGACTGTTTGGGTGGATGTTTTTAGTTTTACAGGAATACTCTACACAGACAGTCTTTAAAAATGGCAGACTGGCAGCTCTACTGGCTAATCTGGAGTGCTTCTCTAGTCTGACACTGGCTCCACCTCTGTAGCCTCCCTCGTGACAAGAGGGAGGGAAAAAAGAGAGATGAAAGAGCAATTGGTAATTACCTGCAAGTCGCTGAGTAACCACAAAAGAGCACAATCAGCCTAAATCAAGATATGTGTGTACATGTGTGTTTGTCTGTGGAAAAGACAGTGTGACTGAATAGCCAATTGACCACAGAGTGGACAATCAAACTAAATCTAGCTCTTATCCAGAAAACCCTTCCCACTGCTACCCACTTAAGCTGTATAAATAAATAATGCATTGTCAGGGTGTGTGTTAGTGTGTGTGGTGTGTACCTTTCTTCTGCGCTGGGCTCCTTTGGCTCCGGGTACTGCCTCACAAACCACAGAGATAGCTTCCCTAAAAGATTAAAACATGCAAGTTAGTACAGCCATAACCTTCACACCTTCCTGCATGTACAGTTTTGTGGATTAAATGAGATCTGGCAGCAGGTGATTGAATTTATTGTCCCTGGCGTTTGTCCTTGCCACAGAGACAAACATCACTACGGAAACCAGAGGCAAACCACCAGGATTCCAGAACATTCTAATTTAGGGGTCTGAGACAGACATGTACACACACAGACAAAATTCACACACACACACACACACACACACACACACACACACACACACACACACACACACACAAACGAGGATGCAGTCACATACTAAAACGGAAAGAATCAGGCACCAAAAGAGAGCGGAAGTGGGAAAGACGGACAGCTGGCAGAAAACCTCATACATGGGAGGTGAGTGGTGTGTGCAGAAGCGTGTTGCCAGTTCTCCAACCACATTTACCATCTCATGCATAAACAGGAGCTAAAATGATGGAAACAGTAGAAGAACAGAGTGTAATCTCACCTGGTGACCTGAGTTCTAGTGTTGAAGTCCAGCGCTCGCATTGACTGTAACACCTCCACGCAACCCATGTACTGCCCAGGAAACAGGAAAGTAACACATTATTATCAGACATTTCCTACATGAAGTACAGTATGCCCCACTGGACACATGGAACAACATAAAAAAATCAGAGGAAGAAACATATGGTGTCTTTGTGCTCTTTTCTGTGCCTGTTTCTAAAATCATGCAAGCAAAGGGTGGATGTATGTAAAGAAACTGACTAGAAAGACAGAGAGGTAATTATACATTTTAGCTAGCGTCGGTATGGAGTGTGCCATTCACTTACCCGTACAGTATAGGACACACCAGCAGTGCTGACCACATTGTCGGAGTGCAGCCAGCCGCGGGTGGGCTTGTTGACAAAGGAGCCATGGCGCGTCCACTCATCTCCTCCCAGCTGCCCTCCTTCCACCCGAGCCCGTCTGGACACCCCTCCCAGCCGGTTCATGTCCTGCAGAGGAGGTCGAGGAGGAGGAGAAGGCGCAGTTAGAAGGGGGACAGGGTGATGAGGTGGAGGGGAGGAGCTTGAACTACTCCTGTCATCCCCAGAAGACTCAACAGGCGCCTGAGGCTGCTGTGGCCTGCTTGAGGCCTTGAGTCCTGGGAGAAGAGTGGCAGAGACACCCAGACGAAGGGAGCCCATCCGGGGGAAGAAGGAGCAGAGGGTGGTAGGGCTGTTCTCAGCTTGGTGGGGAGAAGATGGGGGCAAGATGGGTGTGAGAGATGAGGAGGAGAGAGAAGAAGGTAAACCAGGTGAGGGAGTGAGGAGCGTAGTGGGACTCGAAGGAGGAAATGATGATGGATTGGAGTTCGTTTCATCAGTAGAACTCAGTGATTCACTCCGAAAGTGGGTGTACTTGGTTTTTGGGACGAGCTCCATAATGAATCTGCAGTGTCACTTTTTATATTCATGCAAGTTGACGCAGGCTCTAGTGATTCAATCAAAGTCTCTTTGTTTCAGTATTAAAAGTCTCTCTCTAGTAGGACACACAACCCTCTGTCTGTATCCCTCAGCACAAGAAACACATCCATCTGTCTGGTTGCCGGTCCTCCAGTCATTACCAGGCAGCCCAAACCGGCCTGCTTTAAAAACTGTTTTCTCCACAATGAAAGCAGAATGATAGAAGGTGCAGAGGAAAGTAGGGTGTCCCAGTTAATGGTAGAATGCAGATGAAAAAAGTTTAGATTTAGTGCAACAGTGCAGAACATGTTGTCATCAGTTCATTTGGAAGTCTGCATCAATGTTCGTTGTGTTCCCAGGGACTGATGATGAAATGGTCTTAGGTCTCCATAAAATCTTCAAGTTGGTGTAGTATTTTTGCCATAATGTAAAACAATATCTGTAAGGATCTGGTCTTGGTTTAATGGCCTCTCAGTGAGGGACAGTTATCCAGCTTTCACCAGCACCATGGATAATCAACACAAGTGATTGTCTCTCAACGCCCCCTCACATATGCATCTTACTGGACTGAGGAGTGTGCACTTGTACATGATGTGTTTACATGCGTCAAGCAGTATAAAACGTCCCTGCCCACAGTGCCTCTTGGATTATCCGTATATATGTGCGTTGGCATGTGCACATGCATGCATGTGTGAAGTAGCTCCCCTTGGCAGCTCTATCCTGTTTGACACAGACCCATAAAAATCCTATTAGCAGCCAACGAGTGGATCTCACAGGGGCTGCACGCACTAACGGGGCAGCAACACACACAACACAGCTTCAGTTGGTCGATACTACAGTGAGCACCTGCAGAGTTCAATGAAGCACAGAACTGCTAAAAAGAGAGAGGAGGCATTCTGATGTATGGCTCGTCTGCAAGTCCTGGTAGACGCACATATTTTCATATCTTTTCTCAGGTTCCTCTTTTACTCCCTCTCTCTCTTCCTCCAAACTGTTTCGTGTCCTCTCTGAATGGCCCTTACTCTCTCCCTCCCTGCATCTCCTTCTTCTTCTTCTCTCTTCTTCCAGATCACTTCTGGCACAGGCTCTTTCCCTTTCTCTGTACTCTTTATTCCCTTCTCTCTGTCTCCTCTCTTCTCTTGGAAGTCCTCTCTTCTCCTCCACACAATGTAGTCCGCCAACCTCTGTCTCTCCAATGCCTCCGCCCTCTCCCTCACCACCACTTCCTCTCTCCTCTTCCAAATAATCTCTCTCTCCCCCTCTCCCCCTCCCTCGTCTGCTCGCCCGTTCTCCAGGCTGTCCTGTTTAACAGTCCCTCTGTCTTATATAAAGTATTAGTAATACTTATTTTAAGATTAAGGATAGCTAGAAGCTGGACATGGTCACCTATTTAGACACCAGTAGAAAAGAGAAAGTAAAAAGTTGGTACTTAAGACTGGCCCGGTAGTGTTGGGCTATTTCCTGACTGAAGTTCCTGATATGGCTAAAACAACTGAGGCTGCCACGGTTCAAGTGTGTTCCCTAAAATTGGCCACCTCGGTTAGGGTTTTTTTCCTGGAGCACCATTAGAAAGTGGTAGGGTTAGAGATGTTGTCTGTGTCTGGTATAGTGACACACTGCAGCAGCACGGTGGTGATGTAACACTAAAGAATGTAGGTCATTGGCTGATAACTACCGGTGGGCTTGTTGTTATGATGGAAATGAGACCTGATTAGTCCAGTTTGAACTCCCAACCCAGGGTTCCCTGAATGGTGCTGGAGACTCAGAGAAAAACATGAACTCACTCACCGAGCTGGAAATACTCAATCAAAACTGTACTCTGCTCTTATACTATTTGCTGTTGTTATCTCTACATGCATAACTGGTCTTACCCCAGTTATATTTCTGCCTTGTTTAATTAACAAGCCCAGATTATAGTCGGGTACCTGAGAGAAGAGCATTGACACAGCCCCATTTGATATGAACAAACTAAGAGTTTATTTTCTAGAAACACTTCCTACCTTATCTAAGGCTTATCAAGCAGCAGATCAGCGCTCAGTTCTACTACAAACCACTGAACATCTCATATTCTGCATAGTCCAACCTTGAAGGCAAACAACAGTCTGTTTACATTAACAGTCTCTTGCAACCCAGAGTCCCACAAACAAAACAGTCAGCAGTAGTTTGACCTCAGTAGGTGGCAAGGCTACACCTTTAGACCTGCTCTATGCTGGCTAGCCTACACCAAAGTGCTGTTGAGGCACTAGTCATGTTTACAATCTCTTGACCTTTACTCCTTCAAAAAGAGCAAGGCTTACACACACACCTTGCCTAGATCATTTACACAAGGTTATAAATTTGGCACTGATGTTTCAGTGATGCCAAGTGGAAAAGTTAATCTTTCCACACCAACATTATAGAACTTAACTGTGTCTGAAGTACACAGCTTGTAGTGGGTGCTGAATGTATGGCAAAGGAACAGTCGCCTACACCAGTCTAGCACCACAGAGGGATTGTCTAGCAATTCTAGCTAGCCATCCATCTGGTCTTGGCCAAAAAGCACCATGGAGGATCCAGTCACACTCACACACGGCCAGACAGGCTGTGATAATATCCAGAAAGCTGTAAAATATGGCTGGAAGTTTCACAAGACACCTAGTATTTGGATAATCAAATAGCATGCAGAACAGCTCACACTCCTAAGAAAATATTAACACTTAAAAAAGACAACACAAATGGACATCTTAACACAAGAGAGAAAAAAATACAGGTGTGATTTAATACATGGGGAGGGTGAAATACTCTATGGGCAGCGTTAACCCTCGCCCTGTCCAAGGATGTGTCAGCACACAGAACACAGTGTCGGTCAGGTGACTGCAGAGGAGATGACCCTCTGTATGAGGTTTAATCCTGAGTCACCTACACATAGACAGTTTGAAGAACAGACTGTCACAAATGTAGCACATCTAATGATCAGTGATTAGTGACCTCAAGGCCAAGCAGCTGCACAGAGTGATATGTACAAGTGAATACAGAATGATAATCTAATTTATATAGTCATTCCTGATAATGGCACATCAGTTTGACTGATGAAGATGGTAGTTTTGGGGAGAGGGAGGGGGGAGACAGGTGACCTGAAACAACCCTGATTCTCGGAGACTGCTGCGCTCCACATAGACAAAGACCGTCTACTAAAAAAAAAAAAAAAGAAAAAAAAAAAGAAAAAACAATTCAGTCTTACAAAGAAACTAAAAACTGTACACAACCATGGACTTATCTGGTCAAATGATTCTTATTTACTAAATATATACAATTACCTAATGGAAAAGCACCAGTTTTTAAAAGCTAAGACAAGAGAAAAAGAACTTTACATCTTGCGCTGTCTGCAGCTGCCGCCCGTTGCTATGGCAACAGACATTAAAAAGAGATGCCTGCAGAGGATATACTATGAGAAGTCCTGACAACAGTCGAAATCTTTAGACAAAGAGATAACTGTTTTGTCAATTCATGTGGCAGCAGTTACTTGCTGCATCGAAGGCTCCACATTAGAGCTTCTTGTAGACAACAGAAGGAAAAACTACAAGCTCCTAGAAAGATCAATAGGTTTCAGGAAATGATCAAAGTTTGACCAGCATCGCACCAGCCATAAAACCAAATCAATGTTGACATCCCATGTCGGCTGCATGCACTGACTCGAACTAGGGCATGTCAGATGTTATTCAAATAACAATAATCACTCTCCTAATAACAGTAGAAATAACAGACTAATCAGTTACTTCTAAAAGACAACACTAAGGCTTAGAAAACTTGCATAAAAACAACCTGAATTTTCTGTGCAGCAGCTAACAAAGATTATGATTGTATAACATCCCACACAGTAGATGTTATGCTTTAAGAGAATAAAAAACCGTAAGTCACAAAGAGAATCAATATTTACAAAAATGAAAAAAGTAATTTAAATTGTCCTGTATAAAGTGAATCTAATCAATTTCACTAAGAGTTCTTTCTCTTTTTAATGAATGACAAATTATAAATAGTTCCTTTTTTTGGTTTAAAAAGCATACAGTTGATAATCCATGGTGATCTAAAGCTGGGTTCAGTATTGACATGAGAACCACATTAATGTTTAAACAGGCACAGACTGTCCGGTCATTCGTCCTCTCCTTCCTCTCTCTGGCTCTCTGTCCGTCCACTCCCTGAAAAACGTGCTTCTCCTCTGATCCGCTCTTCCGCTCGATTAATTCACAAAGTCACTGCCGGCAGCTCCTCTCCATCTATCCTCTCGTCTGTTTGGCTGCCTCCTCTCTTCTTCTCTTTCCTCCTCTGTCTCTCTCTCTCAGCAGATGGTGAAATGGCAGTACTGCCAGGATGGACAATGGCACTCCTTCATTGTGCTCCTCTTCTCCCCTCACGTCTGTCTCTCAGTTCCACTTTCCTTCCACCTCTGTTTGTTAGAGGGACGAGCACACTGTCTGTCCTCCCCTCCTCCCAGTCTGGGTGGGTGATGCTGCCTCCCATTTTCTCTGTTATCCTCTCTCTCTCTCTCCCTCTCTCTCTTTCTTTCCCTCCCATACACACACACGCACGCTAGTGGCTGCTGCCTCTGCCCTCCCCACCTCCCTTCCTCCCATCCTACCTCCTTCCTGTTTCCTCCCCCTTCCCCCCTCCTCGTCTCTGCAGCCTCAGTCATTTAGCACTGTACATGTGTATGCACAGCAAGATGCTGCACTCCTGCACTTTAATGCACACTCTAAGGGGAGATGGAGATGTAGATGGAGGAAGGAAAGGAGAGAGGGGCATTTTTGTGTATGTATGAAGTGGGGTGGGGGAGTGGGGGGCAGCCCATGTTGGCGATTCAATGCTCCTCCCTTATTCATGTTTGGTAACCTGAGAAAGAGTCAAGGAGGGAGCACAAGCAAGGGAAGGGGGATGCACACAAACCCTCAAGGTCTCTCTGTGAAACATCCATGATTAAGAAAATAAATATTAACTATTTTTCTATTTGGCTACAGCTCTCTAGGACAGAAGAACAGGTTATTATCAGATAAGCATAATAACAGCTGAGTGATTTTATAGAAGTAGACATGTAGAAAAGACCCCACAGACTGGCCCAGACATTCAAGCATATCAAGCAAAGGCAGTGTTGCAGAAAGCAGAGGAATCCACCCATAAGTGTGCCACAGGAACCCAGCAGAGTGGATAACAACAAGTCCTTAAATGACACCCCAAATAGCTTCCCTGCAATACTACATTTGACCACTGTAGTCTAGTAGTGCTCTTGCAGATGTAAAAAGCAAAGAACTGCAGAGAACTGGAGTGTCATTCAAGGTAACACTCTTCCCCAACACACTGTGTGATACGAATAAAGATAACGATTGGTGCACACAGTCCCTTCTACCAGTAGCCTATATCACACACACAATTGAAACACATGACACACGTGGCTTAGGGTTGACAGAGTAAGTGTCTCAAAGCAGTTAGAATAAATGTGTGCTTAAAAAAACAAAGGAAATTAGGTTTGATCATAAACTGTCACATCCCTTTTTTAAAAAGGTATGTTTCACCTGGCTGGAGAACCTGAAAGCAATTGTTTCAAAGTTGCCAGTGTGAGTGTAGTTTACAGCAACTTAAACCACAATATATGTGAAATCACTTTGCTGTGCAAATATTCATGCACAACTTCAGTTTCTGGTTTACCATGACAATGTGTAAACATTTGCATTGTGCTTGTAGGAGCACACATTTGCACACTTTTGATCCATGAGGTAAATTATGCAGTAAAAACAGTTCAAGTCGGATGTAAGGTTGGTGATATGATGCATAACAGTCAATTGGTCTTGGAAGCATTGTGGTTTGTTCAGTACAGATTCTGATCTGTTGTATAAGATTTCTGCTGCATATCACTACTGAGAAATCAATCTAAATGGGTCAGAAATAGCTCTACTTTAATTTCAACGTCTAGAATAAACCCTACATTTTAATCAACTTAGATTACAATACATTTGAAACGGAAATATTTGGAGCAGTTCTGCTGAAATAATACAGCCCTAAATTTACAGCAGTCATTTAAATACAAGACCACTGTTGGAAAATCCACCTCCAGTGGATCAAAGAACTTTTTTTAGGAAGGTTTATGCATTTGAACCAGTGTTTTACTTGTCAGCAATCTCAAAATACCACACTAATTTAAGTACCTGACGCAGGAATTTTGAGATTACATTGTGGTACGAACATGCCAGCTCTTTGCCAGTGTGTCACTGAGTGTTTTTTTTTTTTTTTATTAGGTGGTTGTATCATTGGTGTCTTACCACATATTCCATTGGCCAACACAGGCTGTCAGAGAGTCTGTAACCCTAAAAACACCAAATTGCACATCAACGCACTGAACACACACACATGCAAAACACATGGAGCCAATCACAGCGTGCTCAGATGCCGCCCGTGCAGCTACTCGACTCCCCGCAAGCTTAGCTCTCAGGATCAGCTGTGGAGAAGGTCATGGCACCTCCTTGGTATCAACAGCTCGGTCGATTGAGTGCAGACACACAACATTGGTATAAGACTGAGACAGACCAGGAGAAAGTAGAAGAGAGTGAGAGAAAGAATATGGAGGCTGAAATATGGAGAAATGTCTGGTCCTGCGTGCATGTTGAAACACACTTTGGAATGAAAGGAATTGACTGAAAGGACTGCATGTGTAGGATGTTTGTGTCTCGGCTTGCCCGATGTGAGTTAGCAACTGTGTGCTTTGTTTCTGCGATGTAACAGCTCTATCTGGAAGCTGCAGCAACTCATCAGAAGTTATTAGACGAAACAGTCCGAGACAAACTGAGACAGAGCTCTGGAGCTAATGCACATGCTCCAGGGCCACATCTGCTAGTATGCTGTACGTCTGTGTGTGTTTGGGTCGGTGTGTAATCTGATTTGACCTCCCTTACTCACTCCGTCACATAATCTAAGACCAAAAAAAGCATGGAGATGAGAAAACAAGGGTATTGACTAACCTTTTCATTTTCCTTGAGCAGCCGCCAGCCTGAAACAATTTCCAACTTCAGTGCACATTACACACACAAGCAAAGACAATGATGAAGATGATGACACTAAGGGATCAGTGGGAGGGTGAAAAAAAATGACAGCAAAAACTTGGACTGAACCAGGGGGAAAAAAGTGTAGACACGTTTTTACACCAAGACAGAAAAATGGCAATCAAATTTTCAAAAGTTACAGGTGAGGGGGAACATTAGATTAGCCAGGCCTTCAGCAGGAGGCCTTTCTGTCAGTTTCAGAGCTCACCACACACACAGCAAACATGTGAGCTGGCTATTTCGGGTTGTGCCAGGCCCCCTCCACCACCCCCTCTAACCACACTCCCACATCTCTATCTCCTTCCATCATTCTCTCCCTGCTGCTACATTCTGTTTCTCTCCACTTACAACTTTCCTCTTACTTTAAGTCTTATTTTTCATAGACAGTCATTTCTTCTCCTAAGTCTCCCCATTAAACTCTAGGCCTAGATTTTATCATGCCAAAACTTTCTGGCCAACTATTAGAATGTGATGAACAATATGAATCTGAATAAATAAGTTTCCAGTCATTAATTTTAACACAGCATTTCTCATGGAGCATTGCCTGAGCAGTCTTTCTTTGCTGTATTATTGCTATCAAATATACTTAAGTCTGCTCATAGTCACTCTTAGGAGTTTGTCTGGTTTAGTTTAAACAGAGGCAGTTTGTTTTACTGCTGTAAATAAGATTATGACAAAAACACCTTCAGTGATGTTTTTTCGTCAGAAAACGAAAATGTGTCAGAAAATTAAATCCATCTCATATGATTAACTCAGACAGAATATTTGAAAAATATACATTGTTAGGGAAAACATTTGAATTAATAGTCACAGTGCAGTAAGAGTGGGCAGGGTTTAAATATGACAGCATGTCCAAAATTATGCAATAATGCATTATGTTAGTCAAATAAAACATTGTCAAGGTCATCGGATGCACAAAAAATACAAAAATCCAAGGCTAGCCACTAGGCCTTCAAGGCCAGCAGACTGAAACGCAGTGGGGCTCAGTGAGGTCCATGGAGACATGCCATCATTAATAAAAGCTAGAGCTGCAACTATCGAGTATTTTTGGAATCGGGTATTCTGTCGATTATTTCTACGATTAATCGAGTACTCTAAT